>JAHRHZ010000133.1:65187133-65211107 GCA_024137785.1 Ginglymostoma cirratum
CAAAATTGAAGCAATAAGCACTCAATGCAAGCAACAAATGCCAAAAAAGCAACCAAATCCTACCTATGAACTGAAGCATTATGTAATGTACAAACAATTCTCTTGGGTAGAGTGCAAGATGAACACTAACCCTGTTTACAAGTGGGGTGTCTACATTGCAAAACACACCATTACATTTTCAACTTGGTTTCTGGGAGTGAAGATAGCGTTGTTGATTCGATGGTCATTAGAGAAAATGTTTGTTTTTCCTTTCCAAAGTCAAGGTGCCTATAAGCAGGTGATCAATTTCAGATCTGGGTTTACAGCCAGGGTGTAAACTAACTCTGAATCTTTCAGATTGGTATGAATGCTCTGAAGCATTTTATACAGAGATTTCGGCTATGAACTTTGTTTATTGAGAAATTGGAAGAATCAAAAATTAAAACAAGCCAGAGGTGTTTTCACTTCAACACAGAATCTGTTTGTGATTCTAAATGGAAAGGTGCTGAGGACACTGCAACTGGTTATAGCATCGCTGGATTAGGATGTGGGAGAAATGGAATATTAACTAGAACATTAATTCCTCAATAGGACTTTGCTGTCTCCTACAGTGAAATATATTATGTTTAGCTAATTGCAAATTATTGAATTGCATTTCCAAATCTCCCACCCTTTCCCTCATAACCATACAGCTTGATGAAAACAAACATTTGAGATTTGGGTTGGGGTTATTTTATATCAAGAGTGACCATCGGAATATTGCTGATGAGTATGAGCATTAACTCTGTCTTACTTTTCACAGACACCACCTGGCTTGTTAAGAATTTCCAATTTTTTTCTATTTTGGTTTCAACTTTCTTCTGTAGCTTGGTCCATCAAAGGCCCCCTGAACGTGACTCTGTGTTGTGACAACTGCCCTGCCTGCAGTGTGGTTACATCCGATATCATTCCCATCAGCGGCCTAATTTGCAAGCTCCTTTCTAAATTATGTGCAGTGTCAGTATCTGGGTTGGTAGCTGTAAGGTTCAGAGTGAGTGATGGTGTTTCTTCTTTATCATTGTCCTTGTGCTCTTCTGCCTCTTTTCCTTCCACCATTACTTGTCTTGGTGGCTGTTCCCATGTATGTGAAAGGTGTGGCACATGGTTGAGTTGTGGTGAGGGAGTGAGATTAATAGGGCAATGCGTACACTGTCTGAATCTTTTAAATCACCAGAGATTGAATCATGAGGGGAAAGCGGGATGTGAGAAGAAGATAAAAGGTACTGCAGATGCTGGAGAATCCGAGATAAGGGTTAGTTATGAACACATTGAGTTTTCAGTACTGCCATTGGCCATGGTTTCAATGGCAGCGAATTCCACTGCTTTTTTGGGGGCCAAGGACATTAAGCCATATTTGTCACTTGCTGGATTGTTGGTGTGGTCTTATACTAGATAGAACAATTGTGTCACAAGGAATGATGTGGTTACCACGGTTGAATATATGGTCACGTGTCCAAGCTGTGAGTATGAGACTAGAACTATGTTTGGTGTGCAAAGATAAGATGAAACTATGAATATGAGGTATAAAAGTAACTGGGTGATGGCAGCAGATTAGCAGCAAAGAGTGCGGTCTTCTGCCCAGAGCTCATCTGCTCCACCTGCTTTTACTTCCTTTCTCTGCTTTTTCTTTTCTTACTTTAACCTTAATTATTATCTGTGGAAGCTTGGAAGGCTTCAAGGTGTGCAATGCCTTTGGTGCAGGTTTCTCCCTGGTGAAGACTGAGGGAGTTGAGTTTGTGATCCTGGCAGTGGCGTTGGAGGAGGGAGGAGAGAGTGTGTTCCTTGCAGCGGAGGAGGGAGGCGAGTGTGTTCCTGGTGGTGGAGGAGGGAGGTTGGGCCCAGTGCCTGCTGCAGAACCTAGCAGCTTCAGTGGTGGCTGCAGGGCTGAGATCGGCCCAGCACACACTTACAGCAATGGCGTGGTTGGTAGAGGCAAGGTGGTGATGAGTGGCATTGCGAAGGGATTCAAGGGCAGCGTGCTGGTGTTGGTCCCTGCATTGGAGGGGAAGGGGCCAGATCCATCCGATGGCTATGCACTTAAGAAGGACTGCGATGTTGAATTTTTAACTTTATCTCTTTATTTTTCTGTTTTATACCTAAGATTTTGTATCTAGTCACCTTTAAATCCAAGATGGCGCTGGCAGTGGTGACTTTGTACACTATTCACTGTACTCCTGTATCCCTCTACTTGAGTACATGTGACAACAAAATCTAATTCAATAATTCACTAAATCACGATTGACAAAGGTTGGAGCTCAAGCCAACTCCTTGATATATTTGTAACCTTAAGCTCTCTCTCTACGTAGATACTGATCCCTTTTCCAGTTACAGGAAATGATTGACTCAGAATTAATTACTTTTTAGTCCAACTTTGAAAGGAGTTATATTATCTTACAAGATAATATATCAATGGTTATAACATTGTTTTAACCTAAAGGATTATATATATAGCAGATATGGCAGCTTTACAAAAATATCAACAGTGACTATTTCAATGTTGAAAAATACATTTGTCATGCATTCAAGAGGCATGAGTCTGAATTAAGCCTATTAACATCAGTTACTCAGGTAGTTGGACGCCAGGGTTAACCATCTTTCAATATGTATTTCTATTCATATGAGTATAAAGCGTCAGTTTGATTCGGTAGAAGTCCCGTCCCTGCAGATAACATTTTTCTTATATTTGTATGGGTTGTCAGCATTGCTGGCATGGACTCAGTTCATAATAATTAATTGTGTGTGAAATACTTTGGGATGTTTCTGAGATTTGATGAGAAGCAGTATAACTACAGAATGGGCAGCACAGTGGCTCAGTGGTTAGCACTGCTGCCTCACAGTGCCTGGAATATGCGTTTGATTCCAGCCTTGGGCAACTGTCTGTGGAGTTTGTAATTTCTCTCCATGTCTGCATGGGTTTCCTCCGGGTGCCCTGGTTTCCTCTCACAGTCCAAAGACTCAATGGGCCAAATGGCCTGCTTCCCCATTATAGGGATTCTATGATGAAATGCAAGTTTGTCTGAATCATATTTGATTAAACAAGCAAATTAGAATTTCATTCTTCATTAACTGTTGTTCATCCATTACAATTATTCAGCTCATTTTGGTTGAATTAGAATGCAGTGAATTTATGACCTCAGTTGTTCTATTGTAGAGCGGTCAGGTATGAAAGTAGGAGTAGAGGAGGTGAGCTAATGCAAAAGGGCAATGACACATAGGTGATTTTTTATACTTTGTCAACTTTTCCATATTAGAAAATCAGGTGGAATAATTATAGAGAAGACAAATCTCAATCACATGAAGCTAGATAGTTTTTTCTTGTGACATCAGGTTTACATATACCAGAATGAGAGGAAGTTTATCCCATTACATTGCATCTCCTACCAGCTCAATGATACAGCATCATTGGCAGACACCCGAAAAAAGGATGCTTACCCTTTTTGGCTGAAATAGTGCGTGCCTGAACTATATGATAGTATTGTAGTATTAAAACCATAACCAAAATCATCAGAACCATAACCGTACTTTAATATCAAAAGTATTAAAAATGCAGAAAGCTTCACACATGTGGCATCCAAGAAACCTCAGCAAAGTCAGGAGCGGGGTAGTTGTATGAAGTAATGGTTCTGAAGGGATTAATGGTAATGTTACCTTGGTTCGACACATTCTACAGATGTCGCACATAGTCTATAGGTAGATGCAGGGAACCCTACTCTAACTTTCAGATGTAGCAGATGTATCTGTCCTGAAGTTTTAAGAATTATGCCTGGCCAAATTTAGCAGCACTTTCTGCTGGTATGCAATAAAGTTCTGATGATCAAAGAACAGGGTGTCTTCTGTAGATGATCTTTGGTGGCACATCCTCCACCACTAATCATTAGCTTGGACCAAAACAAAGCAAGAACAAAGGTGAACTGATGGTAGTGAGCAACCTCAAAACAACATTGAATCAGTACCACATGCTGGTAGAGGCAGCAGATACCAAAAGATGCCAACTGCTGTAAAAGGCAGTTAGGACCTGAAAGGGTTAATTGTAATCACAAGATAATCTCTGCCCTTCAGTGTATACAATGTCTTCCTGGAAAAACCCAAGGCTTTATTCATGTTTCTACCAGTGCTTCAGTGATTCTTTTTAGCATTAATGGCATGTAAATAAAGTAGGAATGTGTACTTACTCTTAGGTTGAGCCCAATGTTGTGTAAGAGAAAATCATTTATCTTGGATTTTATATTAGTAGCTATTGAGTAATATGTAATAAACCTAATTATTGTTTATCAACACTGAGCCTCCAAACTATCTGAGGGGTCATGGACTCATCTTTCCCAACATGGTGTTAGTAACTTAGGCTAATGCCAATACGAAAAATTAGTGGTGGTGAATCCACCTTAAGATGTCCCAAATGATAATAGTGCATTTACAGGACCATGGAAGTGCTGTGATCCACTGTCCTTTATAAGATGGCGGTGGAGGTAGCAATTTTAACAGATGGTGCTAGTTTGAAAATAATAGTCAGTTTTACAAAATCCTTAGCCATCTGTGGAGGAGAAAGAAGAAAAAAATTCCAGTCAGACAACTGTGACTGTATCTTTAAATGTTCAACTGCTCGAAAGCACAGATCTTGTTAGTTTCTGAGCAACAGCCGCCTCTGGTAAAAATAAATTCAGGAAACATAACAGCACTTATCCTGCCTGAAAAAGCTCACATCACCTAGGACCAGTGAAAATTTGAAAAAGCTTGCGGAAATGAAGCGGAGTCTCACCGCATCTGTAAAGGGGAAAAGTCCAAAGCATAATCCCAGGATAGAGCAGTCGCTATTGGACACCCAATGTATGTTAAGTCCCATGGAGATGAAAAACTTTGTATTTAACAGGGAAGTTCCAGGCAGAGGCACCAAAAGAAGGCTTAAAATGTCATATTAAACAAATAAGCATTATTATAATTCAATAAAATCAGAAACCCATACGAAAAATCTTTGATATTAAAAAGGTGCTCATTAAGGAACTTGGAAAAGTAGTGGTTTTAAGGAATGGCTAATGAAATTGGAAAAATTGAAAGTGGAAGAAGAGTTAAGAATGGTGTTTTGAAGAAAAAGGTCGAATTTTTATTGTTCAACTGAAAAGAAAAATGTCTTTAAGGTTATGAGTACCAAACCATTTTTTATATGGAATCTGGTGCAAACGGCAGACAGGTAGCTGTCAAACGCTCTACAGTGCCAAATAGGGCATGAAGAGGGGTAAATGGCCGAAATCAAGAGTTTCCTCCATTTGTATAAAATGTTAAAATATAATATTTCTTCATTTTAAGTATTTCCACAATTTCTAAATGCTTGAAAATAATTTTGAAGTAACATTGGGGGATAGTTTTGAAACGCTTAGATCTTTTACAACTTTAATTAACTTTCATTTTATGTAAACATCAGAGAGGAAAATAATAAGATAGATATTAAAAATCTTCATACAAACAACAAAGCTCTTAAGAATAAGGTTTTAATTGTCATCAGTATCCAGTAATTACAATCTTCAGAAAACTCATGGGTTCCACATGCTAGACTAATTAGTAAAGTTAGATAACATGGGATTCAGGGTGAACTTGCCAAGTGAATACAAAATTGACTTGGCAGTAGGAGACAGAGGGTGGTGGTGGATGGCTATTCTTCAGACTGAAGACCTGTGTCTGGTGGAGTTTGCACATTCTCTCCTGCATGGGCTTCCTCCAGGTGCTCCAGTTGCCTCCCACAGTTCAAAGATTAGGTAAATTGTCCATGCTAAATCACCCATAGTATTGAAAATGTGCAGGTTAGATGGATTTGCCATGGGAAATGCAGGGTTACAGGAATAAGGTAGGGGTAGGTCTGGCTGAGATCCTCTTCGCAGTGTTGGTGTGGACTCGATGGGCCAATTGGCCTGCTTCCATGCAGAAAGGATTCTATTCTATGATTCCACAGGGATTGGTACTGGATCCACTCTTGTGCATCATTTATACAAATGATTTAGATGAGAATATAGGAGGCATGGTTAGTAAGACTGCAGATGATTACAGGGTTCCTCATTACAGAAAAGATGTGGAAGCATTGGAAAGGTGCAGAGGAGATTTACCAGGATGTTGCCTGGAATGGAGGGAAGGTCTTACAAGGAAAGGTTGAGAGAGCTAGGGCTTTTCTCTTTAGAACGATGAAGGATGAGAGGTGACTTGATAGAGGTATACAAAATGATCAGAGGTATAGATAGATTGGACAGCCAGAGACTTTTTCCTATGGTGGACATAGCTATTACGAGGGGACATAGTTTTAAAGTGACTGGAGGTAGATATTGGGGAGACGTCAGAGGTAGGTTCTTTACTCATAGTGTGGTAGGGGTGTGGAATGCATTGTCAGAGAGGTTAGTGGAGTCGGCCTCATTAGGGGCATTTAAGTGGCTATTAGATAGGCATATGGATGATAGTATAAAGTAGGGGTGGAGGTTAGATAGACCTTCGGATTAGGGTAAAAGTTCGGTACCACATCAAGGGCCGAAGGGCCTGTACTGTGCCGTGCTGTTCTATGTTCTATGTTCTACGACAGCAAAATTGTTGGTGTAGTGGACAGCAAAGAAGGTCATCTAAGATTACAAAGATACCTTGATCAACTGGATCAATGGGCTGTGGAGTGGCAGATGGAGTTTAATATTTTAAAAATTTTTGGATAAATGAGAGTTATAGCATTTTGGTAACACAAACAATAACAGGACTTATACAATTAATGGAAGGATCCTGGATACCGTTGTAGAACAGAGAGACCTGGGGGTTCTGGTTCATAATTCTTTGAAATTTGCATCACAAGTAGACAGTGTGGCTAAATAGACATGATGCATGCTTGCCTTCATGGCTCAGACATTTGAGTGTAGGAGTTGGGATGTCATGTTGAGATTGTGCAGGATGTTGGTGAGGCCTCTTCTGGAGTACTTTGTGCAGCCCTGTTATAGGAAGGAAATTATTAAACTGGAGGATGCTCAAAAAAGATTTACCAGGATATTGCTGGGAATGGTGGGTTTGAGATATAAGGAGAGGCTGGATTGGCTAGGACCTTTTAGGAGGTAATGGCATGACCTTATTGTGGTTTATAAAATCACAAGGAGCATCAATAAGGTTCAATGACAATAGTCTTTTCCCCAGGGTGAGGGGAGTTCAAAACTAGGGCGTGTACTTTTAAGGTGAGAGGAAAAAGATTTGTAAAGGACACGAATGGCAACTTTTTTACACAGAGAGTGGTTTGTGTGCAGAATGAACTGCCAGGGGTAGTGTTGGATGCAGGTACAGTTACAACATTTAAAAAAGACTTGGATAAGTTTGTGGAAAGGAAAAGTTTGGAGGAATATGGGCCAAGCACAGGCAGGCAGGACTAGTTTAGTTTGGGGACATGGTCAGCATAGACTAGTTGGACGGAAAAGTCTGCTCCTATGCGATACTTCCCAATGACTTTATAAGAGACAAAGCCACATTTAAGATACAATTACAACAGAGAAAGCTATTACACCTCTAAGCTGATTCAAAACTAAAAATCGATCAGATAGGGATTGAACTGGATTTTATGGAAGAGACAACTTGTGCAAATGTGAATTACTCCGGGATTACACAAGAGAAGGGTTTGGGTTAGCGTCATGGTAGTTTTTTTCTTGCAGATCGTATCTTAAAACAAAACGTAAGAGAAGAGATCTTTGGTAATATTTCAAGAGCGCTTGATAATTACTTTATGTCAAATACCAATCATACAATGGAGAGAGTGAGATTCAACAGAAAAGTACAGCTTTTTGACCACTTCCTTAATGATCTTTATACATTGTCAGAATTTTGTGTTTACAGTGAGAACTAATCCAAATCTGAATTGTCGACAGAATTGCTGATTCATCTCTGCCAGCCATGCTACAATAAAAAGCGAGTCTCACATTGGAGAAAGCTATCCAGTGATTAGTAGAAGCTGACATTCTGAAACAACAATAAAATGAAGCCAACCTAACACATGAAGCTCATCAGATTTCATCAAATTTCTAGGGCACAAAAAACACCACAGGAAAGACCAACACAAAACAGCTTCAAAACTGTTATGCTAGAAAATACTGACCTAGATGTGGAGTTATAATACCACATAAACTGAAGCAATGTCCTGCTTTATCACTGCAATGTAACTCCTGTAAAATAAGTGAGACAGTTCCAGAAAATGTACAAAAGTCAAGACAATAATCAAGCCACAGAATTAACATTGCTAATGCACACAATAAGGTTAACACCTTGCAATGAGGACCTTTGGAAGAAAATCCGAAACACCAGGTCACACTTTCATTAGAACATTAAGTCATTATGTGACAATATACCTGCTTTAGAAGATATGAATCTTTCTTAAGGATTAAATATGACTCTGAGACTGGTATGACACAAATCAGACACTTTAAAAAGCTTACAACTCATTCTATACTTGAGATTGGGGTGAGTATTATTGTTATTATGTAAACAAAACCTTGGAATTTGATAATGAAATTATTACTGTCTGTCAGACAACTGCACGAATAAGCAGAACACCACTCAAAATCAAAGGAATACTGAGAATACTCTCAAAATACATATTTTCTAATCAAACTGTTCAAAAATGTTATTACACAACCCTGGAGGGGTGTCCAGCTAGAACTTGGGTCTGCAGGCTATGAGGCTATCACTGCATCACAATAGCCATAGTCCTTTCAAAGTAGAGAAACTAATACTATTGGAACATGAGTGCATGGTCATTCCCACTTCTGAGCAAAAAGGAATGTTGAAGGACTTCATCCAGCACAGAAGTCAAACACCAATGAGCAATGCAACTTTACTCAACAAATGTCTTTTCCCTAAGATGGAGAGTTCAAAACTAGGGGGCATATTTTTAAGGCAAGAGGAGAAAGTTTTAAAAAGTACATGAGGGGCAACTTTTACACAGGGAGTGGTTAGTGTGTGGAATGAACTGCCAGAGAAAGTGATGGATGCAAGCACAGTTGCAACGTTTAAAAGACGTTTGGATAAATTCATGAAAAGGAAAGGTTTGGAGGGACTTGGGACAAACGCAGGCGGGTGGGTCCAGTTTAGTTTGGAAACATGGTTGGAGTGGACGAGTTGGACTGAAGGGTCTTCCATGCTGTATGCCTCTATGACTCTATAAGAGGAGAATCCATACATCTCAGAAGAATGTTTGACAAACCTACAAGAAGAAATATTCCATTTGAATTCATTACGTTGGTGTGCATCAACGTTTCACTACTGAGTGAACAGTGAATATTTCTGATTTTAAATGTTTGGAGGAATTAGTCAGTTTTCTTCCAAATTAAGAATAATCTTCATACTAACTACAAGGTACTGTTGTAAATACTATTATTCACATACACTTATACCAGCTCTGACTTAGAGATATATTAGATAAGGATTAATCTATCTACTTTGTGTGTTCATGTCATTACTATGTCCCTTAAAGATAAAACACATATCTGCTGGATGACACATTTGTGAAGTCACTGAATCCACAAACCAGCCCCATGAACTTAAACCACACTTGTCATAATGAACAGAAATTCTGTCAGCAACAAGCAGCTAATTACACCAAATGGTTTGGCAACCACTGGGGAGGCAATGATGCAGTGTTATTATTATCAGACTAGTAATCTGGAGATCCAGGTGACGTTCTGGGGACCTAAGTTCAAATCCGACCACGACAGAGAATGGAATTTGAATTTAATTTAAAACAAAAGGAATTACAAATCAATGCCGACCATTGTCAATTGTTGGGAAAAGAAATCTGGCTATGCTGATGCTATTAAAGGAAGGAAACTACCATCCTCACATGTGACTCCAGGCCCACAATGTGGTTGACTGGTAACTGCCCTCTGATATGGCCTAGTGAGCCACTAAGTTATAATAGGGATAGACATCCTCAAAAAAGGAATGAAATTGTGGACTGATCTCCTGGTACTGACCTAGGCACCAGATATTCAATGCCAAACACAGCCCTACCAATCCTGCAAGGTGGTGGGGGGGGGGGGCTTGTGTCAAAATTGGGAGATCTGACTCATAGACCAGGAAATCCACAGCCTAACATAATGTTGGGACCATCACTGTTGTTCATTAATTTTCTTGTTTTTGGTTTGGAAATGCGAGCTGAAGTTAAGAGCTGAAATTTGGACTTTGAGCAGCACCTTGCTTTGAAACCAAGCGACGAACAAACAAGCTGATATTCATTTATGGGAACAGGTCTGGAAAGTCAATTGCAGGCTAATTGTTGCTTTAAGATACTGCAGATATTTTGGCATCTGAGAAGTTTTAACTCAACCATTGGCAGCTGCTTGGATATTAGAAGGGTCCATTAATGGGAGTCCGCTGCCAACCAATATAACAAAGTGAATTTGTAAAACAAAGAAGGAGAAACCAAAGATTGAATTGGTTTTGTCTTTTTTTAGGCTGAAGGCAGTGTGACTGTGAAAGCTACTGGACAGAGTTTTGGCTGTTCTTTAGTTTATATCCAGTTATTGATTTCTTGAAAATCCTGAGAAAATAATCTGAATTTATAAGAAATAAGTGATTATTTCTTGGACCTTGCTATTTGCATTGACTAGTGATTTCAGAATTCAGGCAAGATAAAATTCCACATGCCTGTAAAATGCCATTGTGCTCATGGAATTTCATGAAGGCCTGGTATTCATCAGTGAAGCTGCTTAAGCAAACAGGCCAGTTACAACTTTTATTTTTCTTTCAATTTATCCCATAACTGTGTCTGCCCACCTGTTTTTCTGCAAAAGAAATTTGGGTTAAATTAATTAGACAGCAATTATATTACCTTTTTTATTAACTTTGCTAGAGTTACTGTGTTAATAATAAATTGGTAATTCCTGTTTTAGCTATAAACTGATATTGGTCATTCATAAAGTCTAGTTAGGAACAATTGGGCAATTCTGAGGGCCATTGAATATTTTAAATGCTCGCTGTTTTAATATCCACTGTTAGCCAATCTGATTTGGTTTGGCTTGCTATCTCTCTATTGTAACAATTGTCATACTCATGGAATCAGGTTCTGAGGAAGGGTCGCCGGATCTGAAACATTAACTTTGACTTTTCTTCACAGATGCTGTCAGACCTGCTGAGCTTTTCCAGCAACTCCTGTTTCTCTTACAATGTCCCAGACATCACCACCACCATCCTTGAGCAGATGTGGCGGCACAGAGTTAGACAATTGGGAAGGAGTTGCTTTGGGAGCCCTCAATATTGCCCCTAGATCCCATGAAGACTCAAGCGTGGGTGAGGAAACCTCCTTTTCATTACCACCCATCTTTGATTGAATAACTAGTGCTTGTCCATGTAGAACACTGCTTTAAGGAAGCATTGAGGATGGCAAAGGCACAAAAAGTACTCTGGATGGGAGGCTAAAATTCCTACCACAATGAATGTTTTGACAGCACCACCTCTGATTGAGCTGGTCAACTCCTAAAGGGCATTGCTGCTGGACTGGGATGGTGGCAGGTAGTGAAGGACCCAACAAGAGTGAAAAACATACTTAACCTCATCCTCACTAATTTCCCTATTCCAAATATCCATGACTTCATCAGTAAGAGTGACCATTATACTGCCCTCATGGAGACAAAGTTCTTCCTTCACATTAAGAATATTGTCCATGACATAGTATGGCTATGTATGTGCTAAATGGGATAGTCTTAGAAGAAATCTAGCAACACAGAACTGGGCATCCATGAGGCACAATCAGCAGCAGCAGAATTACACTCCAACTCCATATTTCACCTCTTGTCCTGGCATGTCCCGCACCTTGCCGTTACCATCAAGCCAGGGATCAATGAAGAGCACAGGAGGGTATACCAGGCACAGTGCCAGGCATACCTAAAGATGATGTGTCAACATGGGACTACTTGCATATGAAACAATAAGCAAATGATACAGAGCTAAGTGATTCAAAGCCAATGGATCAGATCTAAGCTCTGCAGTCCTGTCACATCCAGTAGTGAATGGTGGTGGGCAATCAACAAACTATCTGGAGGAAGAGGCATCACAAAATATCTTCACTCTCAATGATGGGAAAGCCGAGCCCATCAGTGCAAAAGACAAGACTGAAGTATCGTAGCAATCTTCAGCCAGAAGTCCCAAGTGGCTGACCCATCTTGGCATCCTCCAGACATCCCCAGTATCAGAGATTCCCGTCTTCACTCAATTCACTCAATCTGACTTCAAGAAACAGTAGAAGGCACAGGATACTGCAAAGGCTGTAGGCCCAGACAATATTCCAGTAATAGCACTCAAGACTTGTGTTCCAGAACTTGCCACACTCCTAGCCAAGCAGTTCCTGTAGAACTGCAATACTGGCATTTATTTGACAATGTGGAAAATTGCCCAGGTATGTCCTACACACAAAAAGCAGGCTCAATCCAACATTAACGATTCGCACACTATCAGTCTACTCTCAATTGTCAGTAAATGATGGAAAATGTCATCAACAGCACTGTCAAGCAGCATCTCCTCAGCAATAATCTGCTTACTGATGTCCAGTTTGAGTTCTGCCATGGCCACTCAATTTTTAACCTCATTAAAGTCTTGGTTCAAACATGGACAATAGAGCTAAATTCCAGAGGTGAGGAAAGAGTGACAGCATTTTACGTCAAAGCTGCATTCAACCAAATGTGGCATCAAGGAGCACCAGCAAAACTGGACTCATAGGAATCAGGGGAAAATTCTCTGGAGTCAAAGGAATATGGTTGTGGTCAGTTGAGGGCAGTCATCTCGGCACTAGATCATCTCTTCTGGAGTTCCTTGGGGTTCCTAATTGTTTAGTCCACCCATCTTCAGCTGCTTCATCAATGACCTTCCCTCCTTAATAAGGTCAAATATGGGTGTTCACTAATGTTTGCACAATGTTCAGCGCGTTTTTCAACTCCTCAGATACTGAAACAGTCTCTGTTCAAGTGCAGCAAGACCAATACTCCAGCTTGGAATGAAAAATGACAAGGAACAATCATGCCATACAAATACCAAGCAATGAGCAGCTCCAAAAAGAGACAATCTAAACATAACCCCTTGACATTCAATGTCGTTATGAACCCTGAATCCCCCACTATCAACATCATGGAGGTTACAATTGAGCAGAAACTCAACTGGACCATCTTTATAAATAAAGTGGGTACAACAGCAGGTCAGAGGCTTGGAAAACTGCAGCGAGTAACTCACCTCCTGACTCCCCAGAGCCTGTTCATAGTCTACAAGGCACAAGTCAGAAGTGTGATGGAATACCCATTACTTGCCTGGATGATTGCAGCCCCAACAACACTGAAGAAACTTCCAGGACATCCAGGAGAAAGCAGCCCACTTGAATGGCACATTATCCATGATTATCCACTTCCTCCACCACTGATGATCAGTAACAGAAATTCACCACAGGTCCTTAAAAGGCACCCTCCATTACCATTTAGAATGACAAGGGCAGCAGGTACATGATAACACCATTACCTGCATGTTTCACGCCTTGCCACACACCATCCTGACTTGGAAATATATCCCCATTCCTTCAGTGTCGCTGGGTCAAAATCCTGGAATTCCCTCCCCGATGGCTTTGTGGGTCAACCTATAGCACATGGACTACAACAGTTCAAGAAGGCAGTTCACTAACAATTTCTGAAGTGCGATTATGGATAGGGAATAAATGTTGGCCCAGTCAGTGATGCATGCACCCCATGAGGGGAGGCACAACGACTCAATGGTTAGTACTACTATCTCAAGGTGCCAGGGACCCAGGTTCGATTCCACCCTTGGGCAACTGTTGGTGTGGATGTTCTTCCTGCGTCTGTGTGAGGTTTCCTCCAGGTGTTCTGGTTTCCTTCCACAATCCAAAGTTTAGGTGGATTGGCCATTCTAAGTTGCCCACAGTGTCCAGGAATGTCCAAGCTTGGGAAGCCTGCGATTAGCCATGGGAAATGTGGGGTAATGGGGCTATAGTGAAATGATCTTCAGAAGTTCAGTGCAGACGGATGGGCTGAATGGCCTCTTTCTGCACTGTAGGGAATTCTATAATTCCAAAGATGAAGAGCGAATAATAAAAAAAAATCTTGCCACCTCTAGAACAAAGTCAAACAGTGTGGATCAGGATCTTAACAGGAATGCTGCAGTCAGACAACATGCATCAAATCATTGACATTGGACACTGGAATTACAGTCAACTTGTCTCACCAAAGAAGCATAACCTATCCCTCCTGCAATGGGACAAACCTAATGAATAACCATATCAGCAATTCAGTAGGGAAACAACAAGGTCATCCCAGTCCAGCACATATACCGTCAGGAAGAATCACAAGACTCTGGTTTGACTGAGTTGATACAATCAGCAACTCAGAGGAAGATGGTACAGTGATGGTCCTACTTTAGCTATTCAAAGTAAATGTTTAAAGTATTCAATAACTAGATCAAAGATTTGGGGGAAAGATGTTATATAAGACAATCAGGTCCTGAACAGGTTAACTGAAGTCAGAAGATAAGCTCTACCAGAGGCCATACAGTATGGAAACAGGCCCTTTGGCCCAACAAGTCCACACTGACCCTTGGAGCATCCCATCCAGACCCATCCCTTTATAACCCACCTAAGCAGCACATCTCTGAGCACTACAGGCAATTTAGCATAGCCAATCCACCTAACCTATGCATCTTTGAACTGTGGGAGGAAACCAGAGTACCCAGAGGAAAGCCACACAGACACAGGGACAATGTGCAAATTTCACACAGATAGTCACCCAAGGGTGGAATTGAACCTGGGTCCCTAGTGCTGTGAGGCAGCAGTGCTAACCACTGAGCCACCACACCACTTTCAACCTGCAGGATATAAAGAAGTATTTCTCGGAGGAGCTAGGACTTTTTTCCATGTATCCTAGCAATGAATCAGTAATTTTTCTGTGTTATTCGCATACAGCTAAAACAGTAACCTGTAAATGGGCTGAGATGAGACTGACGTCTCACAAGAAAATATCACATACTTTTGGTGTAAAATAGCTAGGTCTTAAGTAATATGTAATAAACCTTTTTACTCATCATCAAATTTGAATCTTCTACTGCCTAAGGTAGTATTGTGTTTGCATCCTTCTCCACTTGGTATCAGGAACTTAGACCACTGCCAACAATAAGGATTACTGGTGACATCCCGGATGGTAGCAGTACCTTCGAAAGATGAACTCAATGGCAGGATCCATTATGCTTTATAAGATCAACAGCAACATCTTGGAAAACAGCACAGAGTTTACGAGTAAAGAGAACTTTTCCATTACAACTAGTCTGGAAATTAGTGTAGCTATCCAAATTAAAATCATTATAATTTTAAAACAACTATTTGGAAGGAAATATGCAATATTAAAATTTGAAATTATTAAAATGTGACTATGCACATAACGGCTTTGGAAAAGTTTATGTTAGGTTGCAAACTGATATTTATAAATTGTCCAAGGTGGTTTCAAGTACTGTCAGAAGAATAATAATGGCCATAGTATATCATCATGTATGACATAGGCTACATTAGGAATCATCTGTGCAAGCAACAGCAACCAAAATCTATGTGGGAAATAAAGAGAGGCAATAGCACCTTCTATTGGTGCAAGGTAGCTATGCAGCTCACTGAGAGATCAGCGAACTAATGCTCTGATGTCTCATTTGTTTTTGTGTCCATCCGCACTTTCAATATGTCAGCTCCCTTTCAGTACTGATGAAACTCTGTCAAGTACTCCCACACTGGGCTCATTCACCTGTGAAAACGTTATTTCATCAGGAGAGAAAATTAACAGCAGCTCTCTTTTCCTTCACTGATCATTGCTTGTGTCCTTTTTGAACTTAATTTTTGCCAGAAGTCATTGTAATTTGGTGACTATTTGTCATTGTCACTCCCGACGTGTTCCACAGCTCAGGAAGGTTCCGCCTTCACGGCAAGAGTTTGACATTCAGAAGAGAGAGGCAGAGTAATGAGAATTGAATGAAAGAACAAGACTGTCTCCTTTCCCCACTTATGCTTTAATGTTCTTGAACTAAGATTATCAATTAATCTGCAATTTTAAGATGTACTACTTAATATAATTATTTGAAAGGAAATGGGGAGCTGCAATTCTAAATCTCTCAGCTTAATTCCAAAATGAGATATGAACCATGCTTTAAAATCTGGCTTAGATTGCTGGAAAGAACACAAATCAAGAATTATCAGTATCCTGAATGATTAAAAGAACAAAATATTATCAGAATGTCCATTAAAATAGTTTGCACTGAAATTTTGGTTTGTATCTATATTGATTTGGGATAATTTGTTGCTTTTGTATCTAAAAATAAGGTAAAATGTGAAAATGATCCTTTGCATCCTTCATTTCTTAATTTCTGAAGCCAATAACTTGATAATTATTAGGTGTGTACTGAATTGAAATTTAGCAGACGGAAATGTGATTCATCATGTGATAAATCCTAGCTGCTTTTACTTAGATAAACTCCCTACTTTGAGTCCTTCACTGTTCAATATTTCGAGATAATTAAAATATGATTTTTGTTGCCTCCATCAGGATATCAGCAATTTACACGTCCAAGAAGATATGACTAGGACCAATTTTAGAGCAACCCAAAATATGGGCAGAAACAGACTCTTGAAGAAATCGTTATAACAGCCAGCTACAGGCTGTTTCTTATCTATGAAACTGTACGGAACATTGCATTGGTGAAAGAGACGATGGGCTCTGTTGCTTGCATCATTTTAGTTGGCTCCAAATTGACTTATTTGGGCATGAATTTATGTTCCCTTGCGTGGAGATTCCTGATCACAGTGTACCTTTAAGGTCAGGGCGTCAATCCGATTAGCTTTTTTTTCATCAACATTGCCCTCCCTTCTTCAGTCAATGGAGTATCTTATCACTGTGAAGTGCTCCATCCAGTGGGTGCACTGAGAACTGACAGAGCTAGCTAAACAATGACAGGTGTATTTATTTATTACAAATACATAGACATGATATCCTAGTTCAGCTTGAACCCCTTTTTTTCAAAATGCAATGCAGTCCTTCCTACGCATAGGCTAGCTGTTATTATACAGGAAACAAAGGAAGTATAACTCATGTCAGCACAACATTACCTTTAACGTTCAGAATTCCTTTGTTCAATGCTGCTGCTGCTTCGCAATGTTCAAGCATTTTACTAGAACTTCATAGGGATCCAAGGCACAGAGGAAAGGACAATTCCAAAGATGAATAAAGTTTATAATTGATTGGTTCTGTTAACCATAAATCTTCTACCGAGCAGACTTGGCTAAGCAGTCTACGTGTTTGGATATTATTTTTTAGATGATAGCATTGAAGCAACTAAGCATGAGGTGGTATGGTGGCTCAGTGGTTAGCGCCAATGCCTCACAGCACCTGGGTTCTATTTCCATCCTTGGGCAACTGTCTGTGTGGAGTTTGCACATGCTCCCCGTGTCAGTATGGGTTTTGTCTGGCTGCTCCGGTGTCCTCCCACGGTTCAACAGTGTGCAGGTTAGGTGGATTGGCCACATTAAATTGCCCTTGGTTTTACAGGGATGGGGTGGGATGATCTTCGGAGGGTTGGTATTGACTTGATTGGCTGAAAGGCCTGCTTCCACACTGCAGAGTTTCTGTTCTAAGTGCTGGACGAACTTCCACATATCTTCTAGGAACAATTGCAAATTCAACTTAGGTGAGGAATTAAAAGTGTCATCTTCAAGTTGTCAGTTTACCTCCATAATTTAGGCTTAAAACTAGTGTTGTCTCACACTGACATTATTACTACCCTAATATGCAGCTGCCTAAATTTGACGATACATTAATAGTACTGCCAGTAATAGAGCTGTTTAGAGTACCATTTTCTACTGTTTATTGGGTTAAAATGTTGGAAAACAGCACACAGGGTGCAGATGGGATTAACTCAAATTACACCAGCATTTTTCCCTTTATTCATTAATGGGACAAGGGCCTCGCTGGTTAGGCAGCATTTATTGCCCATCCCTAATTACCCAGAAGGCGGTTAAGAGTCAACCACATTGCTGTGAGTCTGGAGTCACATATAGGCCAGACCAGGTAAGATTGGCAGTTTCCTTCCCTCAGGGACATTAGTGAACCAGATGGGTTTTTCCCGACAATTGACAATGGATTTGCAGTCATCATTAGACTGTTAATTCCAGATATTTATTGAATTCAAATTCCACCATCTGCTGTGGCAGGATTTGAGCCCAGGCCCCTGGAACATTACCTGGGTCTCTCAATTAACTGTACAGCAATAACACCACTAGGTCATTGCCCCATTGAGGGATTTCTGTTATGGGAAGAGATGGGAAAAGCAGATTTTGGTTGAAGTATTCACATAATTTTTGGCAGACTGAAAAAGGAGACTTCTTTTTTCCAATGGAAGGAAGCATCGGTAACCAGAGACGACAGATTTAAGGTGATTAGCAAAAGAATCCGAGTTGATATAAGGAACTTCTTTATCATAGTGACTCTTGTGGTTTGGAACAAACAAAAAAGGATGGGAACATATTTAATGTTAAGTTTTGAAAGAGAATTGGATAAATTCAGGAGGTAAAAGAATTAGAAGTCTATGGGAAAAGGGTAAGGAAGTGAGATTAATTGAATAGTTCTTTCAAAGAGCTGGTACAGGCAGTATCATGTTTGCTGTCTCATTCTACAATTCTGTGGTTCTATGATTCATCTCAATGAAGTACAGTGAGATTAAAATATCCATCAGTGAGATAGAAGTACCGCTTACTATAAATCTGGTAAACAGTTCTCAAAGCTAGTGTAGCTACAGATTTAGGGGGAAAAAAAAGCATTTCCAATGTTAGGTCGGCCTGCAGATCCAGTACTACCAGAAATTGGATAACTTCTTGAATAATGTATAGAGTTAAATATCCTTATCTGGAGTCAAGATAAAGACATGTCAAAGTCACATGTTTCTGCTTTGTTTGTGTAATTCTAATATAAGAGCATTTTCAATAATGGTACAAATTTGTTGCAGTATCTCTAATCACATTACATTTACCGTGCCAAAAGATTGAATTGACAAAAGATTTTGCCTGGCAAGTATATTGAACAGTAATATCCAAGAATATTATGACTGTGAACACTTTTGGTTACCTTACTACAGAAACAATATGGGTTGCAAAAAATAATTACAATGATTATAGCAAAACTGTGAGGTTCAACTGAGCAGGAAAATATAAACAGAATACATCTCTTTAAGTCTTTAAAATCACAAAAGGTTTTGCTGGGCACAATGAGAATGTTTTCACTTTGAGGAAGAGCAAAACTAGAGCTTATCCATAAAAAATGGTCAGCAAGAAATCTAATGGGGAGTTCTGAAGAGAAGTTTCTTCATCCATAGCATGATGAGAACGTGGAACTCACTACAGCGAGAACAGTGGATACAAAGAGTACAGATATATTTAGTGGAAAGTAAAACAGGCACACGAAGGAAAAAAATAGTACTTTACATTGATGGTTAGATGAGAAAGAGATGAGATACATATCGAGTTAAATCTCTTCATTTGGAGTAAAGATAAATACTGGACAAATGACAAGTTTCTTCTTTGTGCAATTCTAATGGACAGATTTTCTAAGACCATTTCCAATAACGGTACCCATTTGATGCAGTATCTCTAATCACATTATATTTACCTTGCCAAAAGATTGAATTGAAGAAAGATTTTGCCTGCAAAATATTGAACATTTAATGACCAGGAGTATTCTTCACAGAGGGTAGACGGATGTGTGAGGCACATAGCCTCCTTTGGTGTCCTTTCGGCAAAGCCAATTGACATAGAATTGAATCCATTAAAATAAAGTAAAGAAACAATCATTTTTAAACAACATGAATGTTGATCAGTTTGGAAGAGATTGCTTTGAAGACAGGAGCAGAAAGCATTGAGTGACATGTCATAGACCCCTGGTGGAGTTCTGAGAAATGCTTTGTTCTCATTCTAATCTGTCAGCACATTCAAAACAGAGAAAAAAAATCCATCAATTTTTGTTTGACTCTGGGTGGCAGACTAACAGCTTCAAAAACATAAAACAACTTGTGGATCTCAACTGACGAGGGTTTATTTAACTATAAGTGAAAAAGCAGGCACAATAGGTGTAAAATCTGGTGAAAGAAATCTATACTGTATTTTTGAAAATCAAATGAACCTATGCAAGTTCACATTGATTCTGGTATCTTTCTGTTATAAAGGAGGAATTTCTAAATTAGCCAGTTTTTGGATGAAGGGATGCTATAAAGTTGACAACATTATTTCATTCACCATTAACTGTGGGTTCCCTTACACATGATAATTCCAGCTAAGAAAGTGCAGGATCATTCCTTACAAGAAACGTGCTTTGGATAAATTGACCTCCTCCACCCAGAACACCATACCCCATGGACATTCCTGTCTAATATTTTCAGTATTCTGGCCTCAATAAATCCAGAGTCCAGTGCTTTGTTTCCTCAGGTTAATTTTATATATATATATATACATAAACTAAGTCTCATTCTAAGGATGTAAAACACAGAGTGAATTTTACAATATGAGGTTAAACTGCGCAGAAAAGGATAAACAGAATGCATCTATTATCTATTGAAAGGAGAAGACAAAGTGGCGACTTTAAAATCATGAAAGGTTTTGATGGACACAAAGAGAATGTTTTCACTTTGAGGAAGAGCAAAACTAGAGCTTATCTTCACAAGACGGTCTGCAAGAAATCTAATGGTGAGCTCTGAACAGAAGTTTCTTTAACCACAGAGTGATAGGAACATGGAACGCAGTACGGAGAGAGTAGTGAATACAAATAGTACAAATCTATTCATATAACTAGTAATCAAGATTAGGACATATTTTCTGGTACACACATGGATTCTAAAAAATTTTCGTTGAGTTGGAAACATCACTTTGCTAAATTGTTTTGCGCAGGTAATGTATAACTACGTTAAAATAATGGGGATACTCTATATATCATACTGCAATGCTTCACTCTGTTAATTCAAAGTGGAATTTTTTTTAATGAAGTATGGATACATGACGGTTGAGAAACCCTAATATTTAAGCCTAACAAAACTATACATTTTAATTTGAAGGATTAAAACGGGTTCACTTTGTCATTGATTACAATTGTACAGAAATATTTAAATATTACAGTATATAGTGCTTTCTTTTCAAGAGACCAAGCCTCTAAGAGGGATCAAACTTTGAATGTGAGATGTGAGAATCACTGCATAGATCAGTATTTAATGCCCATTCTTAATTGCCTTAGAACCGAGTGACTTGCTTGGTCATTTCAGAGGACAGTTACAAGTCAAAAGGCCTGGAGTCATAGCTAAGCAAATGGCTGATGGATTTCTTTTCCTAAATTTTGTTCCCTACCTTCAAGAACCAGATAGGTTTTTATCACAGTTAGTAATAGTTATGTGGTCACCTGTCAGCTAATTCTAGACTTTTGTTGGTTTCAAGTGTCACCATGTGCCTTGGTGGGATTTGAACATTATCCTGGGGTTCTGGAAGAATAGTGCAGTGATGTTATCACTGATGCACCACCTGCTCCACCAGTTAACATTTCAGTATATCAAATAACTCACAGTTACAGTCAGGCATGCTCTCACCTTTGAGTTAGAAGTTAAAGCCTCAACCTAGAAATTGAGAGCACATGATGAAGCCAGACACTCCAGAGCTTTGCTGAAATGGTAATGTGTGAAGTGCTGGCATTGTTAATGAGAGGTTAAGCTGAGGTTCCTCACGGACTCTCAAGCAATAGTAAAAGGCCCCATGTGGTACAATTAAAAGAAGCACAAGTTACCTTTTCTAATGTCTTGGCTAGCGATCATCTATCAATGAAATACAGTGAAAGAAATAACCTGGCTGTGTCATTGCTGGTTAAGAGATCTTACCATGCATAAATCAGTTTTCCCTATATCAGAGCTATGGCTGTACTGTGGTATCTAATGGTGAGGATGCAGGCCCTGGTCTCGGCTGGATGGTTGGTGATAGCTCTTCAATGTTGTGCTACATCTTGTACCACTCAGGGACTTAAAAGGCCAACAGCAGGCCTACTCTTGGATCAAGTTAGATGGAAGTCATGTACGCCACAAACTGCGCACTTATCAGAGATGGGCAGCTCATGTTTGCTCAGGAGTGACACCAGAGAGGTGGTGTTAGCTGCTGGTACTGCACCTACCTGAAGGCTCAACTTGAATTTGGGCACAGGCTCAGGGGAGTGATGGCAGGAGAGATTCTTTGGGTGAAGGTGTGGGAGAAGAGCGAGAGGAACTGGTGGTATGGCTGGATGACTGTTATGCTCTAGCCAGGACGGCTTCCCCACTCATTGCAGGGTGCTGGCAGGAAGAAGGCCTTAAGAAGGCATTACATGCCTCCTACCTCAAACGTAATCAAGATAGAGGTGAGAAGCAGCATGCCCCCCCAAACTCCTACCATTCTCTCATCTGATTAAAATACCCTCTGCCAACACACCCACCACAGAGGAGGCCATTAAATTCCCACACTACATTTCTAAAGCACTTAATGGGCTTTAAATTATTTGGGATTTCCCAAGCTTGTTTGAAGTGCTGTCCTTTGTTTGGTTCTTTCATAGATCTGATTAATGAAACACTTAAACTGGAAATAAGTAACAGATTGGTGTTTACAATTAAACATAAATGCTAGGAAGCTATCGATTAATTAAACGTGGGAGGACACTCCCTTGCTGCTGTGATCTGACACATTGGCCAAGTCTTTAGAAAAACAGGTCTCCTTAATTTCATAAACATTCATGATCTGCGCATCCTCTTATTTTTTACTTTCTGTGCAAATCTCTGAGGTGCGTAGTAGTGACCTCTGAAACTGGAAGTCCATGCTGAGAATTGGTAGCAAATCAACTTAGGTAAAACTTTGGAGTGGCTCTTTGGCTGAAATGTTGATTATTCATTATTCAGCTTTTATTCATGACAAGCTGATCATGACCATGGATCACAACTTTCCCACTCTGAGTGTTAGAAGCTAGTATCCACAATCAACAGGAATCAGGACAAACAAATTTCAATTAACCTACAAAGTGAAGAATCCCAAACTTGACTGTTCAGCTGCCAATTTCAACCTGCTGCCTATCAGTTATTGCTATGCCACAACATCCAACTTATCCACTCTTCACAAAAAAAAATTAGAGATCCCTGTATACCTTTAAAATAAAACTTTTATCTTTCTGGACTCTTACTTCGTGAACATGTGCATTGTGCTACTCTTTCTTCTCATGTTTAGTAATTACTAAACTCACTGTTTTTGTTAATTCAGGAAAGCCTACTGAAATTGGCAAGTTTTAAAATATTAGATTTCTCTTGGGTCTGCAAAGTAGGCATCCACAAGGGAAGGGGTATTTTATTGTAACTTTTGTTGCATGTTAAGAGCAAAATGCATAGCATTAATGGTGCCTAACCTGCCTGTCTGAGAGCCAAAAAGGCCACAAAGCATCCAGTCTTTCATCATCAAGCTTGCCATCTTTAAAAACAATTGAAGTCAAAGTAATCTTGTTTATCTTGTACGTCTTGAATCTTCAGATTGAAACACTTGGGAGCAACCTTTTTGATAAACTGGATGACAACCATTTATGTTCAGTGAAGCAAAGCTGACCACCTCTGCACGCTATTAAAGGAATGAAAGTCTTATCTTAGGAGGAGAGATTGAGCAGGTTAGGCCTACACTCGCTCAAGTTCAGAGGGATGACAGGAGATCAAATTGAGGTTTATACGATGATAAAGGGCATTGACAAAATAGACGTGAACACAATGTTTCCCTTTGTGTGGCAGTCTGGAGAGGCTCAGGTACGGGAGCAGGAATGTCTTGCTGTACATGGTATTGGTAAGACTATGAGATAACAAGGTGTAAAGCTGGATGATCACAGCAGGCCAAGCAGCATCATAGGAGCAGGAAAGCTTCACATTT
>JAHRHZ010000133.1:65211507-65226484 GCA_024137785.1 Ginglymostoma cirratum
TACAAATTGTTGTCTCGGATTCTCCAGCAGCTGCAGTACCTATTATCATTGGTAAGACTATACTTAGAGTATTTTGTGCAATTTTAGTCTCCTTACCTGAGGAAGAAGTTTCTGGTACAATGAAGATTTACAAGACTGATTCTTGGGATGGTGGGACTGATGTATGGAGACAGATTGGATCAGCAAGGACCGTATTCACTACAGTTTAGAAGAATGAGAGGGGATCTCATGGAAACCTCTAAAATTCTAACAGTATTCATCAGAGATGATGCAATAAGGATGTTCTCGGTAATGGGGAAATCAAGAACCGGGGTCACAGTCTAAAGATAAAGGATAGACCTTTTAGAACAGAGATGAGGCGGAATTTCTTCACCCAGAGAGTGGTGAGACTGTGGAATTCTCTGTCACAGGAAACTATTAAAACATTGAAGATATTCAACAAAGATGTAGAGATAGTTCTTAGGACTAAAGGGATTAAAGAATTTTAGGGAGAAAGCAGAAACAGGTTATTGAGTTGGATGTCAGCCACGATCTTACTGAATGGCTGAGTAGGCTCAGAGGGCCAAAGGCCTACTCCTAATCCTATTTTCTATGTTTCAATGTTTTAGTACTTCAAGGTAGCAATAGCCAAAAAAAAAGTCCAGCCGGACAAATCTTTGGAAAGCAGTGAATTTGCCGTTTTAAGAAAATTGATCTTTGCGATTACTCATTCAGTCAGCAGCAGGTAAGCAGCTAAGTAGTTGGTGGAATTCGTGGGAAGAACAACAGGACAAAACCAGAGCTCCACGCTGTGACTTTCACCTTAAGGGTCACAGGAAAGACAGTGTGGGCTAGGACAGAGTAAAAAGATGTTTCACATTTGGCAGATAGAGTCGTGAGACAAGAAACATTTAAAGGGGCAGTCCCAATTTGGGGTTTGGCATGGAATCAACCATTTCAGAGCTCTAGGAATAAAGTTAAAGTTATCTGCATGCTAAATTAATGACTCAAAGGACTGTGCTGGAAAGAATAGAGATAAGAAGGAGAACTTACTGTTCACAAAAAACATCACCAACATAGCAAGCGCACACCAAGAGGCACAGCTATAATAGTGAAGTCATGGGCCAGTAAAGTCATTTATACCAAAGCAACAGCATCAGGAACATTAAGAACCAAATTAAGTTGGTAAAAAAGCAATTTAAAAGATTTAGAAAGAAGCAGACTGACAGACAATTCAAAGTTAAAAGAATTTTAAGACTTTGTCGTGATTGGTATATTATTCATTTAAACTGCAGATTTGAAAGGTATGATTTATTAAGAGCACAGCCAAAGGTGCTTATATGAAAAAAAAATAGGGACATAAATGTTCTCTGTGTACTAAGCCATGATAGGCAGGACAAAAAATCTACTTCACTTGTGAAGAATGAGGAAAACTCCATCGAGTGGGGAAATTTCAATTCTGCTTGCAGAAGGTGATAAACCATAATTTTGGTTGTAAAGTGGTGTGTAAAGCTTCAGCAAGCAGTACAGAGATACATATTCCTAGTTAACAGAATTGAAACCTTATAAGAAAGAAAACAATACAGAGCATTACTATTGCATAACATTTAAAGGATTGAAGCAATTTTAAACAATTGAATTAAGTAGCATTTAGATTCTTCAGAGTAAAAGCCAAGAGGTAACAAATAGGACTGAAATGTTGTAAACTCTTTATAGTGTTAAGAATAATTGCCAAATTAAGAAGTAATGATGGGAGAATTAATTCCACCTCAAAGATTTAACATAAAAGTTGTGCCACACAGTACAAAGGATTGTACATCTTGGAGAAAACTGTTCTTAAGGTATAGAACTATTTCAAAACTAAATACTCAATCTCAAGCTGAAAAGTTAAATACACAATTGTATTCGATAGAACTTACTGCAGAGGGCATTAGAAATTAACAAAATATACCAGAAGGCACAAATACTCTTGAAGAAGTTTTAACAACTTTTAATGCTTACTCTAATATGAAAATAAACAAAGTCATAACCTTCAGACATAAATGGAAAACTGTGACTATGGAGCTTTGGAATAAGAATTCAGAATAGACAGAATTGTTGCTGGCTGAGACTTTGTCAGATTTATCGTAGTCTAAAGAAGATATAACATTGGAGAAAGCCATTCAAATAGTGCCAGTAGTGGAACCAGGAAGACTCACAGACAAATCTGGAGAAGAAAAGGGCACATGAGTACAAATAACCTACCCACCTTATGAAGTATAAGTAGTCTACAGACATACTTGACAAGCCAATACAAAGAGCAGGCCAAACAACAAATATTAATAGCTAGTGTCAGTATTATGGAATAAAAAAGCTTACAAAAGAAGTAGTGTCCAGCTAGAACAAAATAATTTTTCAACGGTAAAATCATAGGCCACTTCCAATTTCAAAGTGCAGCAAAAAGTCAATTACTTCCATGTACAAAGAGATTAATGCAATAGCATCTACTTTACTAGAAAATACACTGGAAGAATTTCTAATGGAAATTAATGTATCGATCAACCTGAGTTTTCTATAATGTATTTATGTCAAAGGACATCTCATTAATTTTAAGCTTGATATAGGAATGGGTTTCCATGTCCTTTCAAATCAGATGCCATAGAAACAGAAGTTACAGCCTAGAGCAATGAAGCAATATGATCCAAATAGAATAACCCCCAAGGTTAAAAATATACTACAAGTAAAAATTCAACACAAAGAATGTGAGAGAGTTGAAAATGTGCACCTCATTCACAATCAATTATTTTCACTTTTAAGCTTTCACACATGGTTTCATCTCAATACCCTTGTGTAACTGAAGGAGTTTGGCTCATTCTAACAAAAGAAGTCACTCAAGAAGCAGCATCAGAGGAGCAGGAAGGCTCTTCTAGAAGGACCCTTCTTTCTAGGCCTGAAACATCAGCCTTCCTGCTCCTCTGATGCTGCTTGGCCTGCTGTGTTCATCCAGCTCTACACCTTGTTATCTCAGATGGAAGATTTCATTGGGTTTCCAAGACTCATGACAGAACCTAAAAGAAAAAAAAATCTATTGACATTACTTATGATGACAAAAGAGAATTGTTAACAAGAAGGAAGATTATGACTTTACAGAAGTGGCAAACTGAAAAATGTTTTCCATTCCTGTCATCACTGAAGAAAATTCAGAAGAGAAAACTACAAAAAGTTTGCCAGAAGAAGCAGACACTAAGAACGAGAATGAGCTATAAGCCCAGCTGAGCACATTGATGAATTTTTTACTGCAGTTGCTCAGACAGCAAAAGGGTATACTGAACAAATTGATACCGCAGGTTTGATTTTAATGCCAGAAAATGATTCAACACAAGCTCACGGGTAACATTTCAGTCCTTTATCTTTTAAAAAAGAATTATCAGTATCTGTGACAGAAATAAAGCTGAATAAACAGCAATCCTTTCTACCGTGATGAAGGTCGTGAAAATGTTTAGTTCACCAGGAGGACATACATAGAGGGCAAATGAAGATGTCCAAACTACTCAACAAGTTGAAGTGAAATGTTTACGTACTGCAACACAGATGTGTCAGCAGATTGACAATAAAGATGTGTTTGAATAAAATGAAGATGAGGTCCATGTGACTCCATGTAAGACAGACTAATGTCCATTTGAGATGTGGTCAAGAAGAAGAAATTGTCTGGTCTGAAAATCCAAGATGCTACAAAGAAGAGGTATTTGTTTTAACAAGAGTATCTATCTTCCATGATGGGCATTCATGTGATTAACGGTCCTGTAGATGTTTTTGAGAAGGTTTGTAGCTCGGGTTGTGGATAAGGTTGTAGACCTGCTCGCCGAGTCGGTGGGTTTGGTTGCAAATGTTTTTTCACCCTGCTAGGTAACATCGTTAGTGTGCCTCCGGGAAGTGTTGGTGTTCTGTCCTGCTTGTTATTTATATGCCTCAGTTTGCTGTGGTTTGCTCAGCTTCCCAGCAAACCGAGGCATTTAAATAATAAGCAGGATGGAACACCGACGCTTCACTGGAGACGCATTGACGATGTTACTAGCACGGTGACAAAACGTTTGCAACTAAACCGACAGGCTCGGCGAGCATGTCTACAACTTGGTCCGATAGATGGATTTATGGGACAATTAGCTGAATGAGCAGGGAAGACTTCCCTTGCAAAGGGAATTCAGGAGCTCAAGGATCCTCCAGATCCGGTGATGGGCCAACTGCTGCTTTAGCTGGAATTACATCCTCTGCTAAGGACATCCAAAGGAGCAAAAACCTCCACTTTAGAAATTATCGACACAAGATCGGAATTAAAATCGATCGTCCTCAAACCAAAGACCTACCAATCTTTCAAGTCTGAACAGAATGCATTCTGGAGTTATAAAAAACTTGTAAAACCTCTGCATCACTTGAATTTTTGCAGTTTCTGATTTGAGGAGAGGTGAGATAACAGTAAATGTAGAAACAGTTATAGACCTGGACTTATAAACATTAACCATGAAGTAAAGCTTGGGGGAAAATGTTTTATGAAGTAATGACTCTTAAAGAATCAGCATTGGGGATTGTATTGTACTCCATCTGATCTGATGATGCTACACAGTGCCTGTTAGAGAACAAACATTCCAGCTACAGAACCTGGTGTTGTCAGATGTGTCATCTCTGGGCCCTGATAGTTTTTGTAACTGCACCTAACTAGCCAGTATAACTTGCATATACTGCTATCACATAATAAATGACAACCTGCTGCTCAATAAAAGTGCCTTTTCATGTTCAGACTCATGAGTAGTTTGAATTGTTAACCAAACAGGCCCCAGTACAGAAAGGAGGATTAGCAGCATCATTCTACCCACCCACAAGCTGTTCTGAGGAAGGGTCACTGGACATGAAACATTAGCTCTGATTTCTGTCCAAAGACAATACCAGATATGCTGAGGTCTTCCAGCAATTTCTGTTTTTGCATCTGATTTACAGTACAGGGTTTGTTCACAAGCTGTCAGTGATTGTCCCAACAAAGAGATGACACTTCCCTGCCTTGAAGGAATTTGTTTCTGCAAGGCCTAGTGATCTAAAGGTACTGAGAGCCTCCTGAATGACAATATTACCTAAGTCAATCTAGACTGCATGCAGAATACCATTCCAGTAAGACAGGAATTGCATAATGGTCATCCTGGAAGATGTCCTTTTGCAATGCACAGTTTCAAGCAAGAAATCACTGGAAAGTGATCTGGAGAAAGAAGCCTGATTATTTTTCCCTCTCCTTTTTCCTAGTGCAATATTGGTAGGCATGATGTGGAGGTGCCACTGTTGGACTGGGGTGGACAAAGTCAAAAGTCACACGACACCAGGTTATAGTCTAACAGGTTTGTTTGAAATCACGAGCTTTCAGATCCCTGTTCCTTCATCAGGTGAAGTGACAAAAGAGCAGCGCTCCAAAAGTATGTGATTTCAAATAAACCTGTTGGACTATAACCTGGTGCTGTGTGGCTTCTGACCCAGTGCAATATGTTTTACCGATCCTCATGTCACTCTAGCTCCCACTGGCTAACTCAGTAGAGGCTGGAGATTAAACCAGAGGAATTAGCTTGCCTTTTTGGCACAGTTCCATGCCAAGAAGTGCATGAAAGCCATTGATAGGTATTTAATGCAGTTCTGGCGTTGCTGTTAAGAAATATAGACAGGAACCAAAGTCTACTGTCATTGTGGGGCGTGGAATTCGATACTGGTCAAAACCAACAATAAACTGCAAAAATGATGTCCTGATGTAAATTTGGTGATAGCCCCATTTGGATGGAAAAGAGATGAGCTGGAGCACAAATGGTCATCCTTATAATAGCTTCAAGTCAGAGTATGACATGTTCTGGTCAATGCTGAAACATTCAGAAAAGGTTGTATATGAGTCTGAAAGGGCTAAAAGGGTTAATACTGAAGAGGGACATCCGTTATGATGATGACATATGGACAAATGGGCAGAATTGATCATGATCTCGAAGGAGTGAGCCGTAACAACAGGTCATAGAGTCATAGACGTAAGGAGTCACACTTTTTAAGGATGACATATTATGCTGATACACTTAGGTTTGGCTCACTTACTTGGCTTTTGATTGGGCAGCCAATGCATCTGTTCCCACATGCTTCTCCTTCTCACTCTGGACCTTAACTCTTATGCATAGGATGGATGATTATGAGCTAAATTTCTGTCCCTTCACAACAATAGCAGATTACATGCATATTATACTTCATACCCAGAGAGAGAAATATGCCTATATAATGGGCATAGACAATTATTAACTCAAGGAGTCATAGACATTTACAACACAAAAACAGGCCATTTGGTCCTTTATGTCCCTGTCAATAAAGATCTTACCATACTAATCTTATCTTCCAGCTCTTGTCCCATGGTGCTGCAAGTCGTGGCAATGTCAGTGAATTTCTAAATACAGCTTAAATATTATGAGAGTTTCTCATTCATGCATCCTTTCAGGTAATGAGTTCCAGACTCTTATCAGTCTCAGAGAGAAAAGCAATCTTCTCAATTCTCCTGGTAACCTTCTTTCTCTTAGCTTCAGTCTAAGCCCCTGGTTATTGATCCCACCTATCACGGAAAAAGTGCATTTCTGCTGCTCAGGCAGGATTCTTGTAAATCTTTTCTGCATCCTTCCCAGTGCAATCATATTTTTCCTATAATGTAATGACCGGAACTGCACATGTTTCTCTAGTTCTGGTCTGGTTGGCATTTTATACAGTTCACACATTTCAATGCTTGGCTTCCATTTACCATTACCCTGAATATTCCACTGATTTCCTCCTGCAGTTCACAGCAATCCTCCTCACTGTTTACAACCTTACAAATTTACTTATCATCTACAAACCTCTTGATCATACCCCTACATTTAAATCCAAATCATTAATGATTCTGCATTCAAAATCATCATAAAAGTTTTCCAAAATGGTCATCATTGAATTTCTGTGCTAAGCATTGTGCGAAATGGAAAAGTCAGGTATCACATCAAGTGGTAAAATGGTATATAGGTTATTTTATAACACTGTAGAATTAGGCGTACATCACTTTGTTAGGATTTAATTGCTAAATTTGTTCTCATTTTTGTAACAGATTAACCTTGTCAGTGAACACTACTTTACTCCACCCTGTATAAGACACAAGGCCCACATCCCACCTTCTTGATGTTGCCTAAGGCCTGGTTCATTGTTTAGTCAAATATAGCAGGGAGATCCAGGTTTATTTAAACCACAAAACTACAAACCAGTCAGTCAGTGGTGGGGAAACTATTAGAAGCAATTCTGAGGGTAAGAATTAATCTGCATTTGGAGAGACAGGGATTAATCAAGAATGGTCAGCAGAGTTTTGTTAAGGAGATGTCATGTTTGACCAACTTGATTAAATTTTTCAAAGAGGTGACCACGTGTGTAAATGAGGGCAATGCTTTTGATGTAGTCTACTTGGACCTTAACAAGGCTTTCGATAAGGTGCCACATGGGAGACCGATAGTGAAGGTAATAGCCCATGGGATCCATGGAAATGTGGCAAATTGGATCCACAACTAATTGAGTGGCAGGAAGCAGAAGATGATGTTTGAGGGCTGTTTTCCAACAAGAAGTCTACGTCCAGATCCATACGGGTCAGTGTTAGACCCCTTGCTGTTTATGGTATCTGTAAATAATTTAGACTTGAATGTAAGAGGATTAATCAGTAAGTTCACAGGTGAAACAAAAATTGTTGGGGTGCTAAATAGAGAGTAAGATAGTCTTAGACTACAAGAAGATACAGACAGGCTGGTAATCTGTGCTGATCAGTAGCAAATGGAATTCAATTCAGTTAAATTGAGGTGATGCTCTTGAGCTGTACAAACAAGATGAAAGGTAGAATCCTGGGAAGCTGCAAAGATTAAACCTTGATGTGCATGTACACGAGTCCCTTAGGTTCTAGGAGAAGTGGATAAAGTGTTTAAGAAAGCATGTGATGTATTGCCATTATTAGTTGAGGCATAGCATTTAAGAGCAGGGAGATTATGCTGGAATGGTATAAAATGTTGGTCAGTCCATAGCCAGAGTATTGTGCACCGTTCTGGAATCCACGTTCTCGGAGGGATGTGATTGCATTGGTGGAGAAGAGATTTACAAGAATGTTGCCTAGGCTAGAGAGTTTTAGTCATAGTGCCGATGACACGAAGGTTGGTGGAGTTGTGGATAGCGTGGAGGGTTGTCGTAGATTTTAATGGGACATTGACAGGATGCAGAGCTGGGCAAAGAAGTGGCCAATGGAATTCAACCCAGAAAAGTGGGAGGTGATTCATTTTGGAAGGGCGAATTTGAATGCAGAGTACAGGGTTAATGGCAGGATTCTTAGCAGTTTGGAGGAACAGAGAGATCTTGGGGTCCACGTCCATAGATCCCTCAAAGTTGCTATTCAAGATGATGAGGTTGTTAAAAAGGCTTATGGTGTGTTGGCTTTCACTGGCAGGGGAATTGAGTTTAAGAGCCATGAGGTTCTGCTGCACCTGCATAAAACCCTGGTTAAACCACGCTTTTAATATTGTGTTCAGTTCTGGTCACCTCATTATGGGACGGATGTGGAAACTTTACAGAGGGTGCAGAGGAGATTTACCAGGATGCTGCCTGGACTGGAGGGCAGGTCTTATGAGGAAAGTTTGAGGGAGTGAGGCCTTTTTTCATTGGAGTGAAGAAGGATGAGAGGTGACTTGACAGAGGCGTACAAGATGACGAGAAGCATAGATAGAGTGGATACCCAGACACTTTTTTCCAGGGAAGAAATGACTATTATGAGGGGGTATAATTTTAAGGTGATTGGAGGAAGGTGTAGGGAAGATGTCAGAGGTAGGTTCTTTACACAGAGAGTGGTGGGTGCGTGGAATGCGTTCCTGGTGGTGGTTGCAGAGTCTGATACATTGGGGGCATTTCAGCGACTCTTGGATAGGCACATGGATGATAATAAAATGTAGGGTATGCAGGGTAGTTTGATCTTAGAGTAGGATAATAGGCTGGCACAACATCATGGGCTGAAGGGCCTGTACTGTGCTGTACTGTTCTATGTTCTGTGTTCTATGTTCTATAAAGACAGATTGTTGTTTTCCTGGCAGTAGAAGAGGCTGAGGGTGGACATGATTGAGATGTGTGCAGTTCTGGTCATTTTAGGAAAAATATGATTGCACTGCATAATTATGAGGGACATAGACAGGGTAGACAGGAAGAGACTTTCCCCTTGGTTGAAGGGTTGATGACCAGGGGCATAGATTTAAGATCATGGGCAGGAGTGTTTAGAGTGGATGTGAAAACAAAACTTCATACAGAGAGTAGTGGAATCTGGAACTTACTGCCTATAAGGGTTGGCGAGGCAGAAAGCCTCAAAACATTTGAGAAGCATTTAGATGTGCAATTGTGAAGCCAAGGTGTACAAGGCTGTGAGTAAAATGATGGAGAATAGAATTAGAATAGTTAGGTGGTCATTTATGACCAGTGCAGACGTGATGGGTCGAAAGGCTTTTTTCCTTGCTGGTGATCTCTATGACTCAATGACAATGACACTATGATTCCAACTTTATGCTGATTTAGCTGATACCTGCCACCACAATATTACAGTTCACTGCTTTCTTGAGGAAAATCTGACTCCAATCTAGTAACCCTGCTGAAAATTCTATGAAAGGGGACAGCAAGCAAGCACGTGATTGGGCTCAACTAAATGAGAAAACAGCCTAAGAGCATTCAGCCACGTAGGCATGAGGTTGAGCAAAGTGGTGAAGTGCTGTTGGTGTCTTTTGAACTCTATTGGGAGAAAATCGGAAAGAGACTGATACAAGAATCAAAGAATTTAAGCAACACTTGAGCTTTGGTCCAACTTTTTATCTCATTTTGTGGATGGTTTAGAATTCCAGCACACCTTTAAATTAATACAGAATTGTTGCACATGGCAGCCAGCTGACAACTGAGAATAATGTACGTGCATATTATTTTTACTTTTCTTATTTCCAAATTATGACTCCACTGGGCAGTGAAAATATTGCTTATTCACACAGAATAAATAAAAAAAGTGGCTCCCAGTTATTAGCAGAGTTAGAGAGCATGTAAGCAATGGCTTTTTGCAGAAGGGAATTTTAAGATTATAAGTATGCTGAATATCTGGCAATTTCGCTGTTTAATTGAAGGTACAAAGGATTTTCACGAAGTTTAACGATAACTCCTAGAATACTCTTTAGGGGATACTTAGGGCTTTACGCAAAATGTCTGCCTCACTCTTTGAGCGCAAACATCAATCACATTCCTGATCATTAGATGATCCAATGAAACTTTTATACATCATTGCAACGATGTGTTAATCCGAATTTTTGAGTGGGCTGAAGTTATTTCTTAATAGCTGATTGAGGCTACAATGTCTAGACGATGAACCCAGACTCTGCCCCACCCCAATTTTACTTGGGCTTAACAAAAGGTGGGAAACCCCTGCTTCATGGAATCACATTAAGTTAAAAGTAGCAACAAAAGGCAATGATTATAGGAACTGCGATGACTTCAAACTGATGATCTAAAGCTTCTAGCACAGTGCACACTTTGCTGGCCACCAATTAATGAGAGGCATAAATCTAAGCCCGAAACGTCAAGCTTTCCTGCTCCTATGATGCTGCTTGGCCTGCTGTGTTCATCCAGCTCCACACCTTGTTATCTCGGATTCTCCAGCATCTGCAGTACCTATTACCTCTCTTACTCCATAATGTCTGTTACAGAAATTTCTTAACATTCTACTCACCCTGCAATCCATCTTTGTTAAAAATTATTACTGGAAAGTGTTTCATATTTGTTATAATGTATACTGTTATCAACAGGTACAGAAATGCGTCATCAAAACAAAAATATTGACTCAGATTTTATAATTGGCTTGAGTTATGAGTTGCATAGACCAGTTCAAGGAAAATTTTTTGTGTGTGTTGACGAACCAATATCTCTGAAAAAGACATTGTTTTGACCAATTTTTTAGATAGAAACCTTAAAAAGCTTTTCTTCAAAAGGTGACTATCCCACCATCTTCAATCTGTCATTTGCAAATTCACGTTAAAAGAAGTTTCTTGAAAGATGTTAGCTTGAGGGAAAAATCACATGTCAGTTTTTTTTTGTTAACACCTACTTCAGGCTTTTAATATAAAAAAGGGAAAATTGATCTGAACTGGATTAAAAAGTGATTTAAGAAGTTAACACTTTCTATTAGCGAACTGTGATACTGAGTTGCCAACATGCAAATCATGCTAAAAGTTTGAATGGATCAGTGTAAATGCCCTTCACACATACACAAGCTGCTGGTTTTTTGATCATGGTTCTACTACATGGTGCCATTTGTTTCTTATTGTGTTGTTAGGTAATGGTGCAATGTGTGGGTTATGTCCTTTCCCATTAGAAACATGGAAAAATTGGACATTGTGCCAGAAATGTTCTTAAGCGAGCCTTAGCTGTTTCTCTCACTATACCCAATGGAGATGGAATGCTGTATGAAGTGAAGGCTGTAAAATGATATAATACAGTACAATAAAATGTGAAAATGAAAGGAAACATAAAGAACTAGCAATGTATATAAATGGCCTGTTATGATGTCAGGACATCAACAAGCTATGAAATAATTTTGAAGTGCAGTCATTATTGTAATAAAGAAATGTAGCAGCTAGTTTTGTGCACAGGTCTCACAAACAGCAGTGTACTAATGACCAAGTCATCTGTTCAAATGATGTTAGCTCAGAGATGAATTTTAGACTGGACGCAAATAAGAATTCCTCTGCTTATCTTCCAAATTAGTTCCAAATTAGGACCCATTAGTTCTCTGAAGTCCACAGAAAGGGCAGATGTCTTGTTCAAAAGCCACCACCTAGATATTTCAGAAAATCCCGCCATACTACTCTGAACCATCAGCCTAAATCCTGTGAGCAAGACCCTGGAGGGGACTTTGCCCCGTAGCCTTCTGGTTCAAAGGCGAGACTCCCACACCCTAACTCTAGCTGACACAGTATGTTACAGTATGAAGAGAAGGAGTAAGAGGGACTGGGAGGGGGTAACTGGCAACAGTCCAGCGTATAAATACATGACTTGGATTGTCACAGAGTCCATTCTTAAAAAGAATTCAGTATCCCTCAATGCAGGCCCAGTGCCACTTAGAAACTTGTGAACAGTGGGAAGCTAGGAGTACAGCTGGCCCCAGAAACACTTAACCTGGTCCAAGTGTAGATTTCTAATGTACCAAATCACTTCCTATTCACTGCCGTTGCATAGAGCTTCTGATCCAGGCATAACACTTGAATATATAATCCTGATTCAAACATACAATTTTCCTCAATTATTCATATTTTCAATGCTGAGCACACTGAATATCATTAGCACGTTGCCTAATTTCACCCTTAGTGCAGCATGTTAGAAGCCTGCACTTTCTCACATTAACACCTTCTTGTAACAGGATGAAATTATGATCTAAGTCAATATGTGATCTTATCAGTTTTATTCTCCCAATTGCACTAAGGTGGAGTGGAATAAAATAAGGCTTCTCAGAAGTTTGCAATATAAAGCTGGAAGTGTGTATTTCATCCCCAGGGGCCTAGTAGCAGAGCAGCCTTGGTGTGGCTTTTATATAGACCTACGTTTTGGGCCTCATAAAGGCAAACACTACATAAATCCATATCATTTCCAAAATGTGCATTATTACTTGTTAACTACTGTCCTTTGAAAGAAAAAAAGACTAGTAATAATGACCTGCTGGCAGTGTATGATGGTGAAATCTCCATTGAATTATGTCATAAGTTGTTATAATAGCCCTTCTTGGTGTCTGATTACTGTTTTACTCACTTTAATAACTTGGGTAGCAGTCTCTAAAGCCGCTCCTGTTATCTTTTGACACAAAGTGCGACGCCATCTGGCGCACGTGCAAGTGAGGAAATATGCAGGAAGGGAAAGAGAATTTTCCAGAAAACAGATTTTCAGTATCAAAAAGTTTGGCAAGAATACAAGAAAAAATGAGAGCTGCCAGGTGTAGAGATATGAAAAATGGTTCACAATATCCGATCCTGGTTAAGCAGGTAGGAAGGGCTCAGCCATCTGTACAAGCTCAACCTGACCTTTAGATAATGAGGAGGAAATTATAGGGCATAGAGGAATGAACAGGCGATGAATTGAACAGCTCTTTCAAGGAATTGATATGAAAGATGGGCCAAATGGCCTCCTTCTGTATTGGAAGGTTTGAGGATTCTATCAACCCAGCACAAAGTGTAAGTGTGGGCATAGTATTCAATCAGTCAGTTGTTGTTAACAGGGACACTGATCCCGTTCTTTCCATCGATATTTTGGATTCCCAAATCTGGATGATGTGCAAGTCTAAACCATACTTTGATATGGACCATCAAGTTTGACTGATCAGCTGAGGGTTGTGGCTTCTCTTAATCTGAACTTTGCACTCTTGGAGCCAAAAAGTACCAGCGCTGGAGATATTAACACCAATATCAACATTGAGTATTCGCACAATAAGCAATAGCTAAGGTGTACATATGTATAGAGTAAAGCTCTATCTCTATCACTGTTTTTCCATTATGCTCCAATATTATGCTTCTCCATTTCCTACATGAAAACTCCTGTAGTCTCTCAAGCAGCACTATCAGTTTGATCCTGAGCTCTAATAAGAAAGCTTAGAGTTTGCAACCCAAGCCCATTATAAACTGCATTCAGACCACATTACAGTCAATAAACAAGATGTCCCTTCAAAAGACTGGGCTTGATATTGTGGAGGTGAAAAACTGAGTGCAGAATCCACTCCATATCTCATTCCCAATCACTGAAGAGGAGGGGGCAGTTTATTTTCACTGCCTTTTATGGAATCTCTGGAGATTAATCAGAGTTAATTAGCACTACTCCATAAATCGAAACAGAAGTTATTTCAGCTACATCCATAGACAAAATCAGCCCTACAATCATACAGAGGCAGATACAATGAGGGCAATGTTAATTGAACAGCGCTGGTGAGATACCTGGGAGATGTGATTTAGCTGTTTAAGTTCTTGTACATCAAAATGAAGCGTTCAAGGTGGCAAGTTCCATTCATTTGTATTTGAGTTTTGTCCTTTGCTGGATTAATATAGTAGAATAGCCCTGTGCCTGCTTCATGTGAGCAGGGTCTTGAGAATTTAACAGGCTCATCAGGGATTGCTGAAGTAGTACTCATGCCTAACCTTACACTGCTCTCTCACCACCAGCCCCCTGAATTTTAGCCATCTGGTCCCCTGTTTTCAGGACCAGCACTACTTGAAATCAGCTGAATTTGTCCTGAAGCTTAAAAATAATGTACAACTCTCCCTACATTTCCAAGGAGTATCCTGTCTGCTCATTTATTTTTGAGACGTCGCCACCAAGTGCAGATTGAAAGATCTCAATCTAGAAAGAAGAGTACGTTACCGTTTCGATTTTTTAACTTGGAAACTAAGCAATTGGGCCATGAGGCCTCAGGCTTTTTCCATTTCCATGACCTTTATCTCACCACTCCTTCTCTTGACATTCCCCAAACTGTCACCTGGTGTATCTGAATACAATACTAGAAATCTCCTTCAATTTGGGAAGACTGAAGTTATTGTATTCGGTTTCCATCACAAGGTCTGCTCATCAGCGATCTTCTCCAAACTTCACAAACTTGGTGTCATATTTGACTCGGAGGTGAGTTTCCAACAACATATTCACATAGTCAAATACCTGCAGGGTTATATATCTGCATGGTCACTTATCTGTAGGATAACATATCTACATCACTGATTTCCACCCTTGCCTCAATTTCCACCCGAGGCACTCACAGATTATGAGCAGTAATAAGCTATTCAGCCCCTTGGTCTGCTCTGCCATTTAATAAGATCATGGTTGATTCTAATTGTGGCCTGATTCCACCTTCTTAGCTAGTCCTGATAGCAATTAACTTCCTTGTTAATCAAGCATCTATCTGGATTTAAATTTATTTATT
>JAHRHZ010000133.1:65226494-65249906 GCA_024137785.1 Ginglymostoma cirratum
ACTCCTTAGGTAGGTAGTTAAAAGGGTGGGGAGTGGGGGTGGGGGTGGGGTGGGGAATAGAATTACTGCAGAGAGGAGAGAGAAGAAGAAGAGAAAAAGAAAGGAAAAGGAAAGGGAATGGCAAGCAAAGTGAAGCTCCAAATGGAGTGGCTTACCCTGCTACTATCTTGCCAGAATCTACATCTGCTTTAAAAATATTCAATGGCCCTGCCTCTGCTGTTCCCTGGGGAACAGAGTTCCATGATCCTCTGGGAGGAAAAAAAAACTCCTTCCTGTCTCCATATTAAATGGGAGAGTTGTCTCCTAGCCCTGGTTGATGCATACACTACTGCTGAAACCTTCAATTCACTTTTTAATCTCTGGACTTAACTATTTTAACCAACTGCTAACAGACTTCCCAACTTCTACTCTCAAACACAGCAGGTGTTTCCTCATCATTCTTGCGTCTGTTAGCCCACAGGGGTTCCTAGGTAAACAATGTCACTATTTCAGCCCTGGTTTCAAATTCCCCCAAGGCCTGGTTCTGTCCTCTCTCTGTGATCTTCCTCCAGCCTTACAACCTTCTACTCTCCTCTAATTTCAGTTCCTTGAGTATCCTCGATTTTAATTCCTCCTCCATTGGGGATTGCGTTTTCAGCTGCTTTTAACCCTGAACTCTGGAATTCCTTCCCTGCACATCTCCACCACTCTTTCCTCCCTTAAAATCTAAAACTATGTTTGCCATCTACCCTAACATCTATACTGAGCATCTTCTTTTGATTTAGAATGCTTTTATGAACTATCTGGGAACATTGTTGTTACATTAAAAATGCTACAGATACACAATGCCACTGTGCTGTTACTGCTAGCCTCAGACTGGCCTCCTGGTATTGCACAACTTGCTGTGGTATGATTAAAGCATTGTATTAACGTGAAATTAAGGAAAAGGAAGTACATTTATATGGTGCCTTCCAACACTCCCAAGACTTCCCAAAGTATTATACAGTCAACGAAGCTGTTGTATGTAATGCAGGAGTACAACTGCAATCCCAGAAATACAAACATATGAAATAGGTGCAAGAGGTAGACTATTTGGCCCTCAAGCTTCTCCACCATTCAATAAATTCACAGTTTATTCATTTGTGCTCCAAATTCCACATTCCTATCTACTCCAATAATCCTTGATTTGATCACCTAACAAAAAAACCTCTCCCTTATAAATATTCAATAGCGTCGCCTCCAATGCCTTCTGAGGTAAACAGTTCCAAAGTTACACAACCCTCTGAGAGTAAAAAAAACCCCTCATTTCTGCCCTGAAAAGGTAAAACAACTTTTAAGCAGTGCTTAAACTGATGTTTTCCCAGCCACCATCAGTTCTGAAGAAGGGTCACTGGACCCGAAACGTTAACTCTGTTTTTTTAAGCAGTGCTCCCTAGTTCTAGACAGACCACATCATTCCTATGACCACCTTGTCAAAACCAGTTAGGATCTCGTAAATGTCAATCCAATCAGCTCTTCATTCTCCTAACCTCCAAAGGAAACAAGCCAAACTTGTTTGTAAGACAACTTATTCATTCCAGATATCAATCTTTTAAATTTCCTCTGAACTACCATCAATGCAATGATATTCTTCCTCAAATAAGGAGCCCAAAACTGTATACCATATTTGAGATGTGGTCTCACCAACACTCAGTATAATTGAAGTATAACACTTTTACTTTTATATCCAATTCCTCCTGGAGAACAGGGGAACATTCATTTGCTTTTTCAATCACATGCTGTACCTGTGTACAAACATTTTGTGACTTTTTAAAAATATAAAATCCGTACGGTTTGGAAACAAGCCATTTGACCCATCAAGGCCACACCGACTGTCCAAATAGCATCCCACTTAATCCCTCTAACCATTCATTTCCCATGGTTAATTAACCTAGCCTACACATCCCTGGACACTATGGGTAATTTAGCATTGGCAGTCCACTACCCTGCACACCTTTGAACTGTGGGAGGAAACCAGAGAACCCAGAGGAAACCCACGCAGACACGAGGAGAAAGTGCAAACTCCATGCAGACAGTCACCTGAGAGGGGAATCAAACCTGGGTCCCTGGCGCTGATAGGCAGCAGTATTAACACGGATCCACCATCCCAACCGATGCACAACAACATCTACATCCCTCTGCATCCCAGAATTTTGCAGTTGGTTTTTGTTTAAATAGTATGCTTTTATATTCTTCCTGTCAGATAATTGTCCACTCACTCAACCTGTCCATATTGGTCTGCACCTTTGTTATGTCATTTTCTAAATGTACACCTAATTTTGTGTCATCTGCAAATTCAGCTACCATAACTTTGATTCCCTAATCTACGTCAGTGATATAATTTGTAAGTAGTTGAAAGTCCAGCGCAGACCTATGCGGGACGCCGTTCATCATCCTGCCAATATGAGAAAGACCCAGTTTTGCATATTGTCTGTTTTCTGGTACTATTCTGTCCATGCCAGTATGTGACCTGCTACAGTGTGAACTCCATGTTTGTACAAGAACCTTTTATGTGCAACCTTTTCAAACTGCCTCCTGGAAACCCAAGTACACCCCATCAACAGGTTCCTCGTTATCCACAGCACATGTTACTCCTTCAAAGAATGTCAATAAATTGGTTAACCACATTTCCTTTTCATAAAATCATGCTGACTCTGTAAGATCACTTGACTTTTTTCTAATTATCCAGTTATAACATCCTGAATGATCAATTCTAATAACTTTCCATAACAGGCCCTGTAGTTTCTTGTTTATTGTCTGACTCTTTTCTTGAACAGAGGGGTTATGTTGGCTACTTTCTAGACTAACAGAACGTGTTCAGAATATAATCATCCTTGGAAAATTAACACCAATGCATTTATTACCTCATGAATCACCTATTTTAACACACTAGGATGAAGTTCATCAGGATCTGAAGACTTATCAACCCACAGGTCTATCATTTTGATTAGTACCGTTTCCCTGGTGATTATAATTTCACCCAGTTTTCTCTTCCTGTTGATTTATAAGCATGACTGGGATTTTTTTGTACCCTTATAGAAAAGAAATAAGCAAAATCTTTACTAATTACATGTGCCATTTCCTTTTTATTCACTATTAACACCTCATTCACACCCTCTAAAGAACCCACATTCACTTTCTTCACACCTTTCATTTTTAAATAGAAATTTTTGCTATCTATTTTGACAGGTCTACCTAGCGTCCTCTTTTACTCTGATGCATTTGTGCTCATTAACCTTTAAATAGTTTTCTGCTGTTCTTTGTCTTCTGACCAACCAGCTGAACTGTCACTCATCTTTTTTCCAATTATATAATACTTTTCCCGTGAAGTTTGATGCTTTACTTAATTTCTGGATGGTGGGTCCTTCTCTTGGCATGTTTCTTGATAGTAGGAAGGTACTTATTCTGAGTATTCTGAAATATCCAATTAAACGTCTTCCGTCATGTCTCTGTTGACCTATCCATGAGCCTAATATCCCAATTCACTTCCGCTAGGTCAGCGTACAGATGTTCTATTTAAGTTTAAAATACTAGTCTTAGACCCACTCTGGTTCCTTTCAAACTGGGTGAAAAATTCAATCACATTGTGGTCATTGAATCTAGGTCTGTCTTTGCTCTGAGGACATTAATTAATCCTGGCATATTGCATAATGTTAAATCTAATTTAGCCCGTGTTTTAGTTGGTTCCACAATGTACTGCCTTAAGAAATTATCTTGAAAGCATTCTATGAACTGTGCATCCAAGATACTATTACCAAATAGATTTTTCTAGTTTGTGTGCAGATTTAAATCACCCAGGATTATAGCCATCTCCTTCTCACAAATACCCAATATTTCTTCTTGTATACTTCTTCCTACATTGTGGTTACTGTTCAGGGACCTTAGGGGGTCACTCCCACATCTGACTTCTTTCTCCTACTATTTCACTTAGACACCCAAACCGATTCTACATCCTGACCAAGGCTAGCTATAACAGTTGCATCAATATTATCTTTGATTAGGGGTGATATCCCTTCACCTTTACCTTACTTCTTATTCTATTTGAACATCATGTACACCTCAAAATTCAGAACCCAAACCTTGATATCTTGCAGCCACATCTCTGTAATGACTATCAGATTACAGTACTACACTTCAATGTGCACTATAGATTCATTTAATTTGTCATGAAGGTCTTGCACATTCAAGTACAGAGTCTTAAGGTTTCTTTTGTTATCTTCCTAGGGTCCGGTCTTGGCTGCTAGTGTCGTCTTAGGCTTTACGCTCTTTGTCCCTTCGTACCATTATCTGACTTTCATTTTCCATATTAGTAATTTGCTCTGATAGTTTGACTTTATCACTTGCTTTGTAATATCTACTGAAGCTGACCCCTGACCCACTCTAAGTAGCTGCATCATTGGATAGTGCCTCGTGTTCAATGGAAAATAATATAAAAGTATGCCAATTCAATAACAAAGTTGGGAAAAATGAAGAGTGGTTAAATGTGGAATTCCCAATAATGTGCAGTGGTTGACAAGAAATGCATAGTTGCATTTAAAAGAAGGCTGGGCTGGAACACGAGGGACAAGGGAATAGCAGGATATGGTAATCGATGAAGACAAAGTCGCAGGAAAGGATGCTTGTCTGGAGAATATTGGGCCAAATGTCTGTTTCTGTCCTGTGAACTTTATGTAAAGAGTTATATTTTGATGCCATTTGGATTAATAAAACACTGACACAAGGACCTCATTCAGGACCTTGGAAGCAGATATAAGTTGACAATATGTGCCTTTGTTCCTTCAATGGACACTGTAAGTTGGCAGTAAATTGTTAAGCAGTGGACTTCCTGAGCAAGGAGTCCAGGATTTTTCTTGTAGTTCAGTCCTAAAGGCCACAATCTTTCCGCAAAAGTCCAATTCTGGAACCCAAGGCGGCTGGTAATCATTGATACCAAACCAGACTGAGTGCAGCCATTCAGAAGATAGCACCTCACAGCAAATCATCAAACTGTTCCTCATCTGCAGATAGCAACATAAATTAGATTTGTAGCTCTATGCCTGACAGAAATAGGTCCCTCTGATAGTTTCGGGGAGAAGTGATGGTGCTGAATTGTGCGCGGGATGGGGGGAGGGGTTTGTGCAAGGGGATGCAGTGGCACTGTCAATTTGTTTTTTACCCTGGCACCCTGGTGCCTCTGATCTTTCTGCAAATTCCGGGCACGCGTTCTTCATTACCGAGAGACACCAGGGACTTGTTTTTTGCAAGATTAATGAGTGCCACGGAAATTCTCCGGCGCATCTTGATAATTAAGTCTTTGTTTATCAAAAAACAAGTTATATTAGGAGCAGAAAATTCGCAGTAATTATTCATAATCCTAACAATTCAAGTGTAGCTACCTCATTTGCCTGTGTAATGCTGCTTTTTAATTTCTTGCATATATTTGCATATTAATTTTGTCCGTCGGCTGTGGCAGTTTTTTGACAGCTTCTCTGTGGTTTTTTTTCCTCGTTTTTGCAGGAGTGCGACTCAGCTGGGTGGCATTTTGACTGGGTGTAATGATAAATTATGAATTTTCTAATTTGCTGCATAATCATTTAACTCCTTCAGTCCCTAATTGTGAAGGTGGCGCGGGAGTATTCTTACAAAGCACATCTATTCACCAGATAAGAAGCAATCACAGATAACTGAGAAACAGTTCAATGGCCACTGCATAATCAAAAGGTGCAGCCATATCATCCCAATGCAGGAATAACACTCAAGTGCTTCAACATCATCTGAACCCAGAGATTGCATTGCAAACTTTAACTGCCTTTCAATCTTCTATACCAATAACCTTCTAAAATGTTACAAGCCTCTTATTATGAAGCTTTCCTTAGGAACCACTCAAAGAACAGTTCGGAGAGAGATTGCTTTCAATGGGTCCCCATAGACAAGGAGCCATAAAGAATGCACATTCTGCAACAGCAGCAAGAGATTCGTACAACTTATTTCACTTACTAATTCAAGTCATTTTTGGAAAGGGTGGGTTCACGTCAATTAATTTGTTCTTCATGATAGTATTTGTTGAATGACCTGCACTGGCATTGCCTGACAATTTTTGGAATGGTATGACTCAAACATGCTGCTTTGTTACCATAAAAAACTTGCTGTTTAATGAACATTATCGTTCATTAGTCTTCCTTTAATCAAAACTAAGAAACAGGAATGGTCATTTTAGCGGCCTGAGCTTCTCCTTTCAAAGTGACCATGGCTGATCTACTACCAAAATCTTTGTCGAACAGAATCAGTCTCAGTTTTACAATTAATTATTGACTCGGCATCACTTGTCATTGTGGAAGAGAGTTCTAAATGCCTACCACCCTTTAGCTGATGAAATAGTACCTGATATCACTTTTGAAGAGGCTGTCTCTAATTCTTTCACTATGAGCCCTCATCCTACAGACTCAAACTAGCAGAAATAGATTCTCCTTCCTAACTGTACCTCTAATATCTGAATTGTATATGTCAACTTTGTGCTTATCATTCTCAGGTTGAAATTGCTCCTTTAGGGCGTGTGCCAAAATATTCAGAGATGTAGTGGGCTGTTACTATAATGGGCCAAAGAGGAATTAGTGTTCAGGCATCAAGCAATTCTCTCACATCATCTCATAATTTTGATGCTTTTGACGAGGAAGAAGCAAAGCACCTGCTGGGTGTAAGGCAGCTGATGTTTTGAGGGCTAAAATCTGCAGCCTGGGAGTGGCAATGTCATTATATACCCGCCACTCACTAATGCAGCTGCAGAAATGCATTTAACTAAACTTGTTTGATGAGTTCTGCCTGGATAGGCTCCAGTTCACCAACAAGGCAGTGACACATTGGTGCTGACAACTGCAATCTGTACCTACACAATTGTACTGTATAGTGATGGCATTTTAAACAGTTCTGAAACTTGTCCTGTGCTTACCTTTTGAAGTCACAAAGTGAGCAAACTTTCTTCAGCCAGCTTTAAGCCAAAATACACTGTTCACATCCCAGAACAGAGACAAAATATGGAAATGACAGAATCAAAGGTTCCTATCTACAACTGAGTGATTTAGAGGAAAATAGGAATCTGCGCAAGGATAATTACTTACAAGTTTGCTTTTTGCAATGTTCTTGGACATCAGGTGCACATGGCCATTACAGTTTGGAACTAACATAAATGGTGGAAAATCATGGGGACATTTCACTAAATGATCCTTTAACGTATTATACTGAAGTTCCAGCCTGTTTCTGGTCAATTTAAATGACTGTTGGAAATATGTCTAATGTGAAGTGTGTGAGATTTACGGACACTAATCATTGGCCATATCATTTGCTGCTTGTCCATTTATTTGTGGAGCTTAACAGTGATGAAGTAACATCTCTGCTCTGCCCTTCTCTGAGGCATCAGACCCTTTCATACGAAATTATGCCTTGGAACTATATATTAATAAGAAAGATGCTAATTTTGTAAAGACATAGTTTAAACTAAATAACATTCTGCATATCATCACCACTATAAACCTCTCCATTCCTCCTGTGACTGAATCAGTTGCAGCATCATGTCCGTGTTGCTATGATGTCATCAAAAACTCTCAGATAAAGCTAATCACCTTTGTTAATTTTTACTAGTACAGGTTAAAAGAATTACTGGTTTGGTGCCACTTCCTGACCTCTTTGCAAATGTGATAATATTTACATATAAAGTGCCATTGTTTTATTATCTAAGTTTTAAACACAGTATTTAGCTAAAGGTTAATTAATGTCTGGGTATAAATTTTGTCAGTTACACCACACGTGCAAAATTTCTTATTGTGGCTCTGCTATGAATGTGTTGTGGCTATATTTCATTTTGATTATTGTTATTTAAGAAACTAAAATGTTCTTGTTGTTTAAGACAGTAACATTTATCTTAGAATCCCGACAGTGTGGAAACAGGCCCGTCAGCCCAACAAGTCCACACCAACCCTCACAGCATCCCACCCAGACCCATCTCCCTAATCTACACATTTTTTAACACTATGGACAATTTGGCACAGCCAATCCACCTAACCTGCACATCTTTGGATTGTGGGAGGAAACCCATGCAGACACAGGGAGAATGTGCAAACTTCACACAGACAGTCACCGAAGAGTGAGAAGGAAACCCAGGTTCCTGGCACTGTGAGGCGGCAGTGCTAACCACTGAGCCACTGTGCCACCCCTGAAATGTTTCATGTCTGATTGTAAGATCATGTTCCAGCTTTCTACTGGTGTTTGTAGTACCAGTTCTAATATTTCTGCGTGTTTGTGTTGTTTCCAATTGATACGTGGAAATACTTTCTTCTCAACTTGTTCCATATTCCACCAAAAAGAAAATGAAAACCTATGAAAGACATTTCAAGCTACTCTTTAACCTCCAGGGGCGTTTCCTTTTCTTATTCTTGGAGTCACCAACTTGTGTGTTGTGAGGTCCTCTGCACTCCAACAATACACTCTCATTCATGAGAGTCTTTCTTAGAACCTGGTGCCCTTGTTGTGACCTATCAGCTTTTCACTGGCCATTTACTTTGCCTCTCGATGTTCTTGCTATAAGTATCAACCTTTCCTGCCACTTGGGTCCTCAACTCTCTGACTCTGTCTCATTGCCTGCTGCTTCTTCTACTCTGTATCTGGTGAAACACGAAGAGATTTGTTTCTACTGCTTGGTTCACAAACATTAGCCATGAGAATTGCACGAATTTAATGTAATTTTAGAGATTTTCATTTTTCCACTGTTAATGTAATATCATCATATATAATCCTTCGTGATAAATGATCATACAAATGAAAAGAAAATCTCTAATGTATACACAGCATTACTTACGCATGTGTGTTTGTGTGTGTGTGTGTGCACGCACGCGCGCGTGTCTCTATGTCTGCGTGTGTGCATGTGTGTATATGTGCGCCTCTGTATATGTATGTATGTCTGTGTGTATGTGCATGTGTGTGTATGTACACCTCTGTATATGTATGTATGTATGTGGGTGTGTGTGTGCGTGTGTATGAACTTTCTTTAAATATATCTTGCAACAAGATTGGGAAATATTTAATTGAACTAACATACACAAGCAGACAGAAGTACAATTAAAATACTATCAGTTTCTTTTAGAATTTCACAGAGCTCTTCTCAGTCTCCACCCTCAGAAGAACATTAATCTTTAATTTTTATCTTTTTCTTCATTTCAATTTGCTCATAAAATTTGTTCTCTGGTGGAGCTACGTAGGTAACAATGGACCATGAGCAAGACAACAGCACTGTTTCAAATATAGAATCCTGGCAAGGTAAAGGCTCTAATTTCATCAGATTCATCATCTGATAGCTTTTGCTTTGTTTAAAATCTTAATTAAAGGATTGGATTGCAAATTGTTGTGTCCATTGATGTAAAATACCAAAATCAGCATTAGTTCGTCAGTCTCACTCTCATCCACTTCTTGAATATAGACAGCACGGTGAATAAAACATACAATGTTAAGCTATGACTAAGGAAGTGCTCTGCTGAGCCTGAGGCTAAGAAAACATTTTTGATCCAGGGCCTAAGAAGCTTTAAATTGTAAGTCAGGTTATGTGCATGGTCCATTCTTCAGCAGAAGCTTTGGACTGGATTTGTGGGTGATAATCAGAATCTCAATATCGGGTCTGTATAGGGATCCCATGCCCAATCATGTCACCAGCATTCTTGTGGATACAGACGGTCAGGAGGCTCCTTCCTAATTAGCTGCTTCTGCCCTTGCCATTGTGTTTAGGATCACTGTGTGAAGGCCACAGGCCTGATCAGAAGGTCTATGGTTAGGCTAAGGTTAGTGCCTCACAGGGACAGCTGAATGCTCCCTCAGCAGCCAGATGAGCACGAGGGCACTGGAACCGCTCTGGCCTGCCTGAGGGGAATTACTTATATAAAGAGGCCCAAAGCAGCAGGAACATTGGGTTGGATTGTAAGCCACTCCACAAGGTTGTTGATAATGGGATTGCGGCCTTTTGAACCGTCAATCCCTCCATTGGGTCATAAAATGTCAGTAGTTCACCGGGAGATCCCAATGATTGAGTTTGTAGCCTCCACATGCAGCTGCTAAGCACTGCTCCTACACCAGTTAAGTATTCTTGGACAGGGGAGGTCCCGAGGTGACTGGCTTTGTGGAGTGTCTCTCGGAAGTGGGATCGCATCGGGAGCTGGACTTGGGTAGATTGGGTAGATGGGAAAAATTAGTAAGGGTGGGTAAGCTGAATGCTGGGTTGGTCGGAGGGTTAGGAGTGCATGGTGTATTTCCCTGGTGGGGGAAGGAGTAAGTTGAGGGCCTGGGGTTGGGACGGAGGCACATTTGGTCAAGTGGTAGGGAAGGAGATTCAGCTGCCAGGAAATGAATGTGGGTCAAGTCTGGAGTCCTGGAGTTTGGGGAAAGGAGGCTATATTCTGTGTCACAGAAGGAGAGACTTGTCCACAGCAGGTGAAGCTGGAGATTAGGGAAAGAGGGCGTTTGGATCTGGAGTGGGGGTGGTGAGGGGAACAGTGGGAGGTTAAGTCCTGAGGTTGTCAAGTCCAGGTCTGGAAGATGTCAGTGTTCTGGGGAAGGTCTAGTTGGGGTATGAGAAGGATTAGTCACTTGAATAGTTACTCAGGAATTTGACTATGTATTTAATAGTTTAACGTTTCCTAAGAAACTGTTTTGCTTAATTTCTGCAGAACCCTCTGAATTCTCCAATTTAAATGGAGATTTGCGCAGGGTTCCAAGTTTAGTGGAATTACACAGCAGAAAATTCAATTTCCCAAATGATTCCTTTACAGTTTGCTACGATGAGGAGGATTCCACAGGATTGCCATATGAAACTCTGATACACATTGGAATAACAACTGTCTGGCCTCTGGAAAATTTGGGCCAAAGTTCATTGATATTTGCCTGGAGAGTAACTGAGCTCTGAAATTAAAACTGACAACAAAACGTAATAAAAACTTCAGTCTTTAACACTTAAAGACGAAAACTTAATAACATTAAAAATGACAGTAAAAACTAATTCTAAATTCACAGCCTAAACTTCTCCACCTCCCTTTCATCATTCCATATGCTTACTAAAAGTGGCATATTTTACTAAACCTGGTCTAACATTCCACCATGTGTCTCTCTCTTGTGAGATAATAGACCAGGCAAGCACCTTGAGATTATTTACTATGTTAAAAGGAACAGCATAAATGCGCAGTGTTTATGTTGCTGTAAAGGTATTGAATAACAGCTGCTGAGTTGATGAAATGCAATCCTTGTCTTGGAGAGGAGCTTGCATGAAAATAGAATGTAGATATTATGCAGAATGCCTTTTCTTGACCAGAACCATATCTGTGAGCACAAGTTTCAGGAGACCATTTTAAAATCCATGAACATCTTTGAACCTTGAGGGTAACTTTCATATTGCAATTCCACTAAGGTAAGTTCTGATTCTGTTTAAATATATTTAGTTTGTATGTGTGAAGGAGAGGAAAAGCGTGAGAATCCATCATCCAAATATTAGTTCACAGTTGTACATAACTAAATTAAAACTTCACTAGCCTGTGCTATTTGAACCTGAGGAAGCCATTGCCTGGTATAAGTTACCAATGTTTTTACTGACATAAGTGAATAAAACATGTCAACCGATGCAAAGATCCGTTGTTGATTTTCAATAACGGTAGGTGACTTGTACTTATTTATTACTGATGTACTTTTAAAATGCCCCTTGAGCTCTTTATCATAGTCCCAATGTTACTGTGACCCTGTTTTATTTTTCAAACTTCTCAGAACCCTTGCGATTGCACCTTGTTCAGTTTGAAAGGTTGATGATCATCAAGGTCTGGATCACGTAGGCTCGAGGACTGATTGGAAGTGACCTCAAGCTTCATTTAAATTAGACTGGTGAAAAACAGGGTAGAAGACTGAATGTAAATCACCAGTTGTGGCCCTCAGGTCAGTCATGGAAGGAGGATGTAGGTGTTTGAGAGTGGGTGGATTGGGTGGAATGGATGTTTGGAAAAGAGTGGAAGGGAGACGATCGAATTTCAACAACAGTTACTGTTGTAGGGCCACAAGGAACACTGGTACTTTTCCCATTTCAACATTACTTTTATGACTATTATCATTATTACTTTCAAAACAACTTTCATCGTGAGGGCTGAATAACATGACAGAGGCTGGTATCACGTCGCCAAGTCACCCTGTATTTACACATGAACAGTCCTTGACTATGATACTACGTCAGGCACCAGAGTGGTAGTATCCCTGACATTCAAACTTTTATGTCAACCAGGACTCCCTGATTGAACCAGATTAAGAGCCCCAATCAGGGAACTCATATCCTATGAGGTCCAGTTGGCTGACCTCATTACATTCACTGTAAGGGCCTCAAGGGGTTCCTGTCAGGTACAAAGAGTGGTCTACTTGTATACTTGGCAACTTGTCTCCTGCTGACTGTGTTTGGGGTAAGGTAATTTTGGGAAGGGATCCTGAAACAAATGCATTTTTACATATACAAAAGGCCATCCCTGAGCACCTGTACTTCAGCCATCATCAATATAGCACACATCATGCTTCCCAGGTGATGCAGGGAGCTTAGCCATTTATGTTTTACCTGTAAGATAGGTGTGGCATCAGCAAGTCTATAGGTGCTGCACATTAGAAAATATTATTCCTCCTGTTGGGGTTCCGTGGCACTGTGATGAGTGTCTTAGAGTCATACAGTCATAGAGCCATATAGCGTGGAAACAAACCAAATAGTCCATGTCGAACAATTTTCCCAAACTAAACCAATCCCACTTGCCTACATTTGGCCCATAACCCTCTAAACCTTTTCTATTCATCTACCTGTCCAAATGTCCTTTAAACTTTGTAACTGTGCCTGCATCTACCACTTCCATTCCACATATGAATAACTATCTGTGTGAAAAAATTGCCCCTCAGGTCCTTTTAAATCTTTCTCTTCTCACCTTAAAAATATATAAAAATATATGAACTCTCCTAGCCCAGGGAAAAGGGCTATTCACCTTACCTATGCTCCTCATGATTTTAGAAAACTCTAAGGTCACCCCTCAACCTCCTACATGCCGGTGAACGATCCTTATAACTCAAACACTCCATTCCTGCCAAAATCTTTTCTGAACTTTCTCCAATTTAATAATATCCTTCCCATAGCAAGGAGACCAGAACTGCACACAGTATTCCAAAGGTGGCCTCACCAACATCCTGTCCAACGTCAACATGATGTCCCAACTCCTATAGTCAATGGCCTCAGTAATAAAGGCAAGCACATATATTCTTCTATTGCACTACTTTCATTAACCTTCTATCTCATGTTATTAAAGAGAGCAATAATGCTGGACAGACACTATTTGCTCTCAATATATCCATGCTAGCTCCCCTTGACTGTCCTATGCTTTCACAATGAAAGAGTTCCTATTAATGAGTTGCAATAATTTCACGATGACTGATGTTATGCTAGCTAGTACATGGTTCCTTGATTCACCCGTGTCCTAAAACATTACAGGAAGATCCCCTGGAACTACTCCTATCTACCTCATGAAAATTGAATGATTATTAACAATGTTTTTGCTATTTGACTGTTATTTCTTTGTGCAATCTATGATATATTCTATCTGGACTAGGTGACTTACCAATGGTCAGTAATTAAATAAGAGTTATTTTGCAGCACATGAGAAGCCATGGCCCAGACCTTACATGAGAGAAGCAACATGGACTGGAGTTGTACATCAGGACCATGCAGAGGTCCCAACACAGCAGATTCCCTGGAAATTGCCTGGGAAGTTGAAATTTCCAATGGTTAATTACCCTAGAGTGGCACCCTCTGAAAATGTCCCTAATCATGGGTTAGAGTTCAGAAGGTTCAACTCACTTAGAATCATAAAATTCTTATAGTTTGGATGCAGGCCATTCGGCCCATTGAGTTCTCACCGACCCTCCAAAAAGCAATCCACTTAAACCCATGTAGACTCACCACCCCACCTCCCCCCATCCTATCCTTGTAACCCTGCATTTCTCATGGCTAATCCACCTGACCTACATGTCCCTGGACACTATGAACAATTTAGCATGGCCAAACCATATAACCTGCACATGTTTGGACTGCGGGAGGAAACCGGATCAGCCAGAGGAAACTCATGCAGACAAAGAGAGATCGTGCAAAATCCACACCTACAGTTGCCTGAAACTGGAATCCCACCCACGTCTCTGGCAAGTGAGGCAACAGTGCTAACAGCTGATTCACCGTGCTGCCCTTGTTTTACCAACTCGTTCACCTACTTACCAAATCCGTGAACCATGAAGGTTGGAGAAATTCTCTAACTCCAAGCTAATTATGAAATGAACCCGAGCAGACTCATCACTTGTCCTCCAACACCGAACTGAAAACCACTCGGGGACTGGACAACCTCTCCCCCAAAACCAGATCCCCAAACTGTTCATCCCCCACCCTAACTACCAAACTTCCAACTTCTGAATCTATACTCCAGGTCTCAAACCCATCCTACTCACTCCCTGACTCAAATACCTAACTCTAACCTTAATCTGATTGACCTGACATAATTCCCTCCAATTTCAATTCCTATGAAGCCTCCCATCCTGAATAAACTTGGCTGACAATGCCCAGATTACCCTAACATGGCACTTCCAACACCACCCCACCCCCCCCAATAACACTCTAAACTGTTACAATCTGTAACTGCATGGCCCAGCATACTCTACCATTGCCATCAAGCTTGGAGATTGACCTAGCTTCAATCGTGGATGTAGCAGGACTGCAGAGTTTAGATCTAATCTGATGGTTTTGAGACTGATTTGCTCTGTATATCGCACGTAGCCTCTGCTGTTTGGCATTCTTCAATGATTACTGTCCCAGGTCATGCCAGGAACAGCACTAGGCATACATGAAACCAAGACGCCAAACTGTTTAAGGACCAACACTTCACTGTAGATTTGCCAAAGAGTGGAAGCAACATGCAATAGACAGGCCAAAGCAATCTCAAAACCATCAGATCAGATCTAAGCTCTGCAGTCCTGCAACAGCCAGTCACTGATGGTGACGAACAATTGAACAAATAACAGGAGGAGGGGGGGGTCTACAACTATCGCCATCTTCAACAATGGCAGTAGCCAACTTCAGTGCAAAAGACGAGCCTGAAGCATATGCATCCATCTTCAGCCAGAAGTGCTGAGTTGATGATCTAATTCCTCTGGCGGTCTCCAGCAGGGAAGATGCCAGTCTTCAACCAATTCAATTCACTCCATGTGATATCAACAAATGCCTGAAGGTACTGGATAGTGTAAAAGCTATGGGCCTTGAATACTTTCCGACAATCACACTGAAGACTCACATTCCAGAAAAGGCTGTACCCTTGGCTACCCTTTTCAGTGTAGTTACAACACAAGTATCAGCCCAGCAATATGGAAAATTGCCAGGTATGCCCAGTGCACAAAAAGGAAGAAAATCTAACCCCGGTAATTACTACCTCATCAGTCTTCTCTTAATCATCAACAAAGCGATCGAAAGCGTCAGCAATAGTACTATCAAGCAGCACTTGAAAAGAAATAAAGTGGATGGTGTCAAACTTCTTGGGTGTTGTTGGTGCTGTACTCATCCAGGCAAGCTGTGTTCCTCCAGCTCCACACTGTGTTATCACCTACTCATTGATGCTTAATTTGGGAATCGTCAGGGCAACTCAGTTCCAGATCTCATTACAGCCCTGGTCCTGGCATGGACAAAAGGGTTCAATTCCAAGGTGAGGTGAGAATGATTGCCCTTAAAATCAAGGCTACATTTGACAGAGTGTGGCATCTAGCAAAACTGCAGTGAATGAAATGCAGGGGGAGGACTTTGCTGTGATTTGAGCCATACCAACCACAAAGGAAGTCAGAGATAACAAGGTGTAGAGCTGGATGAACGCAGCAGGCCAAGCAGCATCATAGGAGCAGTGCTGCTTGGCCTACTGTGATCATCCAGCTCTACACCTTGTTATCTCAGATTCTCCAGCATCTGCAGTTCCTACGATGTCTGAAACAAAGGAAGTTAGTTGTGGTTATTGAAAGTCAATCATTTCAGCCCAGGGCACCTCTGCAGGAATTCTTCAGGGTGTGTCCTAGGCTCAGTCATCTTCAGCTGCTTCATCATTGAACTTCACTCCATCATTACGTCAGAAGTGGGGATATACATTGAAGATTGCACAAGCCTATTTATGACTCCCCGGATATTGAGGCAGTTCATGTCCAACCACAGCAAGATCTGGATAATATCTAGGTTTGACTGACAAGTGTCAAGCAATGACCATCTCCATCAAGAGAGAATATAATCATTGTTCCTTAATATTCAATGGCATAGTCAATGCTAACTCCCTCATTAACTTCCTGGATGTCACCATTGACCAGAAACTGGACTGCAAAAATCATGTAAATACTGCCATTACAACAGCCAGTCAGAGGAGCAACTGTGGTGAGCAAATGACCTCTTATTTCCCCACTTGCAAGGTGGAAGATTGGTGCAATACTCTCCAATTGCCTAGATGGGTACAGCACCACCAATACCCTCAAAGCTTGACACCATCCAAGTCAAGCAGTCCACTTGATTAGCACCGAATCTGCAAAAAATCACTCCCTTTGCCTTACTCAATATGCAAATAATTTAGGCACCATCCATTGTTCAATAGTCTAATCCCAGAGCTATTGCCAAGATACTTTCTGTGAGCCTCAGAAATCACCACCTTAAATGTGAATCAGAAACCAACATTGTGTGGGAAACAGCCACTCACTGTGAGATCAATCCATAGTCATAAGGTAACCTGTATCTTGAAGTTGGAGAGTGTAAAAGAACATATACAGCTTGAAAATAGCAGCAACTTGTAAAGGAAGTTCAAAATCTGAGAAGATATTTCAGAATGGAGAGACCCTTCCTCCAACCTTTTTAAAATTTTAAGCAAAATAATAGGCTGTGCTGGTGGGCCCCTACTATGAGGAGGGGAGTGGGCAGAGTGAGTTTTTTGGGGGAATCGAAAGGAGGGATTATTGCCCCATGGCTGTAGGAGCAAGGGAGGCAGGGGCGGCCTCTAAACCAAGATCCCAAAACTAGGGGTCGGGATCCCAGATGGGTTCATGGGCTTCAAATATGGGGACACAAGATCCAAGGCTGCAGTGAAGCTCTGACCAAGTTACAACAGCCATGCTCCCATCATGAGGAGCCCTCAGTATCAGAGTTCTCACGGAGGTTGTGACACCTTTGCACACTTGAAGTGGGGTCACAGTGTGAATAATATTTAGGAAGCGTGGCACTTGGCCTTCTTCTGGAGCACTGTATAGCATTCCCCCTCCCTCCCATGGCTAACTGGAAGATTTGCTCCGATGCAGGTGGACAGCCCTGGTACTATCATACCTCTGCATCAAAGGCGCTGTGGAATGGAACAGCGGAATTGGCACTTAGGTGGGACTATATTTTAGCTGCATACCCTTCCACCCTGATTCCAGCCTGAGTGGGGCTCAAAATCAAGCCAAGTGACTCAAATTTGGCAGCATGATAAGTACAAATTGTAGCCATAATCCCTCATGTTGTGCCAATGAATTGTTCTGTATTTAACAGCCTTCATCTTCACTTCTTGAATGTATCCACTTTATATTCTGTTCAGTTATTTTCCCATCCTATTTTACAAAGTAACCAACTTACTGTCAATTTACCTGACAAATCAGTTATTCTCATAAGTGACAACAGCTCCATTTTGTTGCTGGAAAAAATTGATTCCACCCTTCTGAATTTAGCGCATTAAAATCTGCTGAATATGGAAGGAAAAAAGCCAGGAGTATGTTAGAGATGATTATATTGTGAAGCAACACCAATGAATTACAAACAATTTTTGAACTGTGACAATCTGGAAGTGTATTTTAACTCATCTTTACATCCCTTTAACCCATCTCTTACTTGTACAACAGATTGACTAGGTGGGTTGGGTCAATTTGAAAATGAAGGAATGCTTTCCTTAGAAATTTATTGTTTACTTTAGTCACATGGCATTCAAATAATTACAGGCCTCCAAATAAATTTAAAGCAAGAGAAAATGGATTCAGATCTGAATTCTGCATTCAAATGCAGCGACATCAGAAGTTTCAACATTTTCGTGTGCGCAGTTCGTAGATGGGGAGTGAGGTGAAGCAGTTGATTTTGTTTGTACTTTCATTGTTAAATGGAACTGCGTGGGAAACACCGTGCAGAAATCAATGCTGCACCTCAAGGTGAATTTGGTAGGACAAGGGAGGACATTTAATCTGGTAAATTGTTGCATTTGACTCTGCCACCTCTGTTCCAATTAGGGCAAAAGTTGGAGGGGTCATGATCAGCCCTGTCACTAATTGAGGCCTACAACTGGGCAATTAATTCCTGCTTAAGAAGCTCATTTTATTGTGACTGCATGAGGTGGATTTATCATGCAGGGAGACTGAAATGTGAAAACTGTATATTTTCCTTGCAGGCTCCTGAGTTGGCAGGGGTTAGGGTCTACTTAAGGACTGAATTTTTAAAAATTCATTTTTTGCATGTGGGCGGCATTGGCTGGGCCAACATTTATTGCACATTCGCTAGATGTCCTTGGTAAGCTGGTGACTCCTTGCAATGATGCAGTCCATTTGCTGTAGGAAGACTCACTATGCCATTAGAGAAGAAGTTTCAGGATTTTGTCCCAGCAACAGTGAGCTAGTTCCAAGTCAAGATTGATTTTTGATTTGATTTATTATTGTCATATGTCCCTAGGCACAGTAAGAAGATTTGTTTTGCGCGCAGTACGGGCAGATCAAACTGTACAATGTGCATTAGAATAATAGAACAGAGCAAAGAATACAATGTTGTGGCCGTAGAGAAGGTGCAAAAAGAGTGAGACCAACATTAAATTAAAATTTTAAAGGCCCATTCAGAAGTCTAATTACATTAGGGGAAAGCTGTTCTTGAATCTGTTGATACATGTGTTTAAGCTTTTGTACCTCCTGCCTGAATGAAGAGGTTGGAAGAGATCATAACCAGGGTGGGAAGGGTCTTTGATTATGTTGGCTGCCTTCCCGAGGCAGCAAGAAGTATAGATGGAGTGAATGGGTGTAGCGTTGGCTTGTGTGCTGGACTAGGCTGTGTTCACAACTCTCTGTAGTTTCTTACGGTCTTGGGCAGAGTAGTTGCTATACCAAGCCAGCATCTGGATGAAATGCTTTCTACGGTGAATCTATAAATATTAGTAAGAGTCTTTATGGACATGCCATTCCTTAGCCTCCTGAGGAAGTACAGGTGGATGATGAGTGGCTTGGAGGGGAAATTATAGGTGATGATGTTCTCATGTATCTGCCTTCGAGATGGAAGTGGTCATGCGCTTGGAAATGGCTGTCCGAGGTTTCTTCGAATTTTTGTAGTGCACGTGTAGATGGTACTACTGAGCATGGAGGTGGAGGAGTGGCTGTTTGTATATATAGTACCAATGGGCTGCTTTGTTCCAGATGCTGTCAGGCTTCTTGAGTGTAGTTGGAGCCTACTTAACTAAGTAAATAGGAAGCATTCCGTCACATTTCTGACTTGTAGATGGTCAAGAGGTGAGGTACTTGCTTCAGGATTCCAAGGCTCTTGCAGCCACTGTGTTTATATAGTAAGCCCAGTTCAACTTCTAGTCAATGGTAACCCCAGGGTATTGATCTTGGGGGATTCACTGATGGTAACTTAATTGAATATCAAAGAGCAAACGCTAGATTCTCTGATGGTGGAGGTGGACATTGACTGGCATGTGTGTGACATGAATGTTACTTGACACTTGTATATAAACTTGACACTTGTAAACAAACCTGTATATCATTCAGGTCTTGTTGCATTTGGACATGGGCTGGTTCAACATCTGAGGAATCAGGAATGTCGCTGAATGTTTTTGTCATTGGCAAACATTCCCACTTCTGAACTTACACTGGATGAAAGTCATTGATGAAGCAACTGGAGATGATTAGGTCCAGGACACTACCATGAGGAATTCCTGCAAAGATATCCTGGAAATGAGATAACTGACTTCCACCAACTACCATCTTCCTATGTGCCAGGTATGACTCTAACTCTTTGGGCCCCACACCTCAGGAAGGACATACTGGCACTGGAGCATGTCCAGCGGAGATTCACACGGATGATCCCTGGAATGGTAGGCCGAACATACGATGAACGGCTGAGGATCCTGGGATTGTATTCATTAGAGTTTAGAAGGTTGAGGGGAGATCTAATAGAAACTTACAAGATAATGCATGGCTTAGAAAGGGTGGATGCTGGGAAGTTGTTTCCGTTAGGTGGGGATACTAGGACCCGTGGGCACAGCCTTAGAATTAGAGGGGGTTGATTTAGAACGGAAATGAGGAGACATTTCTTCAGCCAGAGAGTGGTGGGCCTGTGGAATTCATTGCCACGGAGCGCAGTGGAGGCCGGGACGTTGAATGTCTTCAAGGCAGAGATTGTTAAGTTCTTGATCTCGCAAGGAATCAAGGGCTACGGGGAGAGTGCAGGTAAGTGGAGTTGAAATGCCCATCAGCCATGATTAAATGGCGGAGTGGACTCGATGGGCCGAATGGCCTTACTTCCACTCCTATGTCTTATGGTCTTATGGTCTAACCAATTGAGCCTTTTCCCCTGATTTCCATTGATTCCAGTTTTGATGTGGCCACTTGATGCTACTCTCAGTCAAATATGGCCTTGATGTCAGGGACAGTCAACTGCTTTGTGCATGTTTGAACAAAGGCTATAGTGAGGTAAGGAGCTGAGTGGCCCTGGCTGAACCCAAACAGAGCAGTTTATTGCTGAGCAAGTGCTGCTCATTATCACTGTTGATGATACTTTCCATCATTTTACTGATGACTGAGAGGAGAGATGGGGGTTGGGAATAATTGTCAACGTTGGATTTTTATGTTCAGGGCCTATCTGGACTATTTTCCACATTGCCAGGTAGATGCCAGTGTTGTAACTGTATTGGAAGATCTTGGCTAGGGGAGCAGCAAGATCTGGATCACAAGTCTTCAGTACAATTGCCAGAATATTGTCAGGTCCCATCATCTTAGTCGTACTCAGTACCTCCAAACAAATTAAATTTGAAAATTAAATTTGCTGAACGATGAATCTGCGATGCTATGGACCTCTAGGGTAGGCTGACATGAATCATCCACTCAGCACTCCTGGCTGAAGATTGTTGCAACTGCTTCCACCTTATCCTTAACACTGATGTGCTGGGCTCCCCCATTATTGAGAATGGGGATGTCTATGAAGATTCCTCCCCCAGTGAGTTGTTTAATTATTTACCACCATTCATGACTGGATGTGGCAGGACTGCAGAGCATAGCCAAAAAATCTCCAAAGAATTGCAGATGCTGGAAATCAGAAGCACAAACAGAAATTGCCTGGAAAGCTTAGTCGGTCTTGCAGTATTTATGGAGAGAAAGCAGAGTTATTGTCTCTGGGTCCACTGATCCTTCTTCCGTTCTGAGGTTTTCCAGCAATTTCTGTTTGTGCTGCAGGGTTTAGCTCTGATCTGATGGTTGTGGAATCACATAGTTTTGTCTAACACTTGCTGATTATGCTGTTTGGTACACAAGTCGTCATGTTTGGTAGCTTTACCAGGTTGGCATGTCATTTTTAGGTGTGCCTGGTTTTGCTCCTGGCATTGCCTCCTGCATTCTTCATTGAACTCAGTGTTGACCTTCTGGCTTGATCGCAATAATAGAGTGCGGGTTGGCTGAATCACGAGGTTGCAAATTATGCTGGAGTATAATTCTACTGCTGCTGATCGCCCATTGCAGCTCATGGATGCCCAGTCTTGAGTTGATGACAATCTGATCTAAAATATAATCCATTTAGTACATGTTAGTGCCGCACAACATGATAGAGGGCATTCTCCATACATCAACGAGATACCATCTCCACAGGACTCTACATCAAAAATATATCAGAAATGGCGACCATATTTCATAGATCGCATGGGGTCATGATTGCACATAAATCTACATCAACACTATGTCAAATGCGACTAAAGACCCCATACCAACAGTAAACAGGACTGACGTGATATACAGAATCCCATGCAATGAGTGCAATAGACATTACATTGGACAAACGGGGAGGAAACTAACAACCAGAATACACAAACACCAGCTGGCAGTAAAAAGACACGGCCAATGTTCACTTGCGTCAATATACACAGACAATGAGGGCCATCAATTTGACTGGGACCAAGTGACCATACTGGGACAAGTGAACAACAGACATGCAAGGGAATTTCTAGAGGCCTGATTCTCAAAACAGGATTCCATTAACAAACGTATAGAAATAGATCCCGTACACAGACCACTGCTGAAAATCAGAACCGGAAGTGACAAGACCGACCACACCAGAGGATCATATAAATTCAGAATGGAGCAAGATACCAACACTTCGATTAGAGGTTGCACTGATGATGTTGCCCAGAATGGTAACAAAATGTCTGCACACCATGGGATAACCAGCTCAGCGAGCAAGTGAACAACTGTTGTCAATATCTCTTATCATCCAGGGTTCCCCAACCTTGTCCATCCTTATCTTTCAACCTCACAAGAATATGCTAGGCTCATTCCCCAATACAAGGTCTAGTATGGCTCCTTCCCTAATTGGACTATCTACATATTGTTTCAAAAAATCCTCCTGGGTGTGCCTAACAAATCCTGCCCTGTATAATTCCCTGGCACAGAGGCAATTTTCTTCCCTAAAGGGATAAATGAACCATATAGTTTCATATGACGAATGACAATGGTTTTAGACTTCTAATTCTAGGTTGTTATTGAGTTTAAATTTCTCCATCTGCCATGGTGGGACTTGAACACTGCTTCTCAGAACATTACCTGGGTTTCTAGATTAAGAGTCCAGTGACAAGGGCTAAGCCATTGCTTTCCCAGTAAATGCTTAATTGAAGGATCAGAATTGGTAATTGAGATGGGGTGGTGGGGTGGGGGGTTGGAAGCCGCCGAAAGCCAGCCCCTGGCCTTACTGATCTTTCCTACTCTGCAAACTTCACACCATGAGCACTCTTGTACCCTTACTCACCAGTGCCCAGGGTCCCTCTCTGGTCCTGGGTCTACAATAAGTGCATTGCCAACAGTTCATGGCTTTCTCACTGCCTTTAATTGGTCAGCAACTCTTGGCCAATTGGCCAGAATTTGCCTCATGGGACCTTGCTTCTAGTGAGGGTCCTTTGGTGGCCACTTAAGTGCCTGATTAGCAATTAATGCAGTATAGTACATAGGGCTCTTGTTCCCTCTCAAGACTGTCGTTTGCATTAATTGCCACAGTGAGAGTGTGAGAGTGTGAGAGTGTGAGAGTGTGAGAGTGTGAGAGTGTGAGAGTGTGAGAGTGTGAGA
>JAHRHZ010000133.1:65249916-65270607 GCA_024137785.1 Ginglymostoma cirratum
TGTGAGAGTGTGAGAGTGTGAGAGTGTGAGAGTGTGAGAGTGTGAGATCATATGAGTTGAGGTTGGAGAAAACATCCCGGATTTCTGATGAAGGGTCTAGGCCCGAAACGTCAAGCTTTCCTGCTCCTATGATGCTGCTTGGCCTGCTGTGTTCATCCAGCCCCACAACTTGTTATCCCAGATAGGATGTAATGAATTTCTCATGATCCCAAAACTCAGTCTCTGTGTTAAGGGATGGAGCAGGTGGAACTTAATTAGTTTGAGGTATAACAGTTTATTAATTACACTGTAGTGAAATTGCCCATCACTTGGGTCAATTTCCTATAGGAAACATCCAAAGGTCAAGGCATCCTTCAATGTACTTTGTTAAACGTGGTTTGTTTCGATATTGATGTTACATTGCATTGATGTTACATGATGCAAGATCAATCCATGTGATGAGGATCTCTTCTTCTGGGGCATTTCACTTCAATTCTCAGTGGATTGAGGCTAGGTTCACCATCTAACTACCTATCAGCCATGGTTCACTCTTGCTTCCTGTGCCAGGAGATTGAGAAGGTCTACTGTGAGTGCACTCCTTTACAATATTTAAGAAGGTGTGCCTGTTCTTCAAATGAGTTGTTAAACGGATGCCCTATCCTTCCTGTCAAGTCAATGTGTAATATTATTTTAAGGAAGAACAATGGGAGTTTTCCCATGTGCCCTGGTTCATGTTATCCCTCAACTAATATTACTAAAGAAGATTACATGGTCATTATCACATTTGCATTGGTGGATTCTTGCTAACTGCAAATTGGCTGCTGTTTTCCTTTCGTTCAGCAGAGATAACATTTCAAAAGTGCATTATTATTTATTATCAGTGAAGCCCTTTAGATAGTCCTGAGGTTGTGACGGCTATGAATAAATACAGGTCCCTTCCCTTACACAACTGTTTTAGTCTCAGCACAAAGTGGTAATGCTCCGTAAGAAATTCTAAATTTAACATTAGCCCATTCAGTTTAATGCAGGTCAAAATCTTGACAAACACATAAGTCATTTGGACCTGCTTAGATGAAAGCCCCTATTAAGAGTGGTTAAAGATAACTAATTTGCAAATCTTTGTAGCATAGCCTACTTAAACGTTCACTCAGCAATTCAATTTAAGCACAAAAAAAATTTAAAACACTTAACAAAACCCAGGATTTTACACAGAAGTGATTAGACTTCCAGCATATGCTGCTGTCTCCGGGTGGAATTTGGCAGATGATTGACTGTATTAATTAAATGTGGTGAGCATTTGAAATGGAGAACTGGAAATAGCTCATCCTTAGATTGGGAATTTTTACTCTGGAAGTGAATGAGAAATGCCTTGGTAGATTCTGATAAAAAAAATATTTGGATCAGATGTCGATGCATGTGGAGGCCTTTCGAATGCCTTGGACAAAAAATTATCTTTTGGCTCAATGATTTTCTGATTCTGATTTTCTCCAAGTTGTTTGGTTACCCATACCTACAGGGGTCCTGGAGTTTTTCCAGTGCCGTTTTTCAATTAACTTCTGAAGTAGCATTGCCAATCCTCCAGAAATATCCTGAAGTCTCCAGAAACTGAAGATTAATCTCTAGGGAAACCCAGACGAAAATAAATATAAAAATAAAGCAAATAACTTTCATGTAATGCTTTTGACAATGCACTATAAATTAGAGACACACAAAACAATTGTGGTGCAATTAGTGTCTTCTTTGCAGTGCTATTTTTCATCCTTGTCTCATGCCATTCGAACCTTTGCAAATCTTCACTCTTATTCCATATAATTCATTCTTTCCTTTCAAGTAATCTTCATTCAGGTCCCCATACCATCCCTTCATCCTTTGCCATCTCCTTCCCTCATTTCATTCCTCCCACACTGTACCATCTCCATCCACTATTCCATGTATTTTATACATTTTCCAGACAATGCTGTTTCCTTTGCCACGATGTTATGATTCCCTACCCCTTCTTGTGTAGTGCTTCACATTTGCTGTGGTTGTTCTGCAAAACACTGTGCTCTGACAATTAGTGACTTATTTGTTTTAAAACTTTATTGCAACATTCAAGTACTGAATGTTCCCAGGCAATGCTCACTATTTAAACCCCCAAACAGATGCAGGTCTTGATTAATCATAACGGTTCGCACAAACAAAAGCTGCGTAATTTCTTTAATTTGTTTCTGGGATATTGACATCAATGGCTAGGCCAGCATTTATTGTCAATCCCAAATTGATCTGGAGAAAGTACAATGGAGCTGGTTTCTTGAATTGCTGTCGTCCATGTAGTGTTGGTGCACCTACCATCTTGTTAGGAAAGGGAGTTTCAGGCTTTTGACCAAGTGACGAGGAAGAAATGGTGTGATAGTTCCAGGTCTGAATGATATGTGGCTTGGAGGGGAGATTGCAGGTGATGGTACTCCCATGCATCTTCTGCCTTTGTCCTTCTAAATGGTTGAGGTTGTGGGTTTGGAAGGTGATGTCTGAGGAGCCTTGGTAAGTTGTTGCAGTATATCTTGTCAAAGATACACACTGCTGCTACTGCACATCTATGGTGAAGGGAATGAGTGTTCATTGTGATGGATGTGGTGCCAGTCAGCTGTGCTGCCATGCTCTGGATCATGTTGAGCTCCATAAATTCTGTCGGAGCTGGACTTGTACAAAAATTAGGTAGAATTCCACTCCTGGTTCGTTGCTTATAGGTTATGGGCATTTATTAGTAGGTTAGAATTTCTAACCTCTGACCTGATCTTGTAGCCACAGTATTTATATGGTGGGACTAGTTCAGATTCTGGTCAATAGTAACCTCTTTGACAGGCAGCATTAGACTATGTATGCTATTAATCTGTTGTGGCAAAACCAGCATCAATAGGAATCAGAGGGAAAAGCCTCTGTTGGTTGGAGTCCTATCTACTACAATGGAAGCTGATTGTGGTTGTTGGTAGTCAATTATTTCAGTCCCAGAACATTCTCGTCACAAAAGATCCTCAGGATAATGTCTATAGGTCCACGTCTTCAGCTGCTTCATCAATGATCTTCCCTTCATCACAAGGTCAGAAATGAGTATGTGATGCATAACATTTAGCATCATTTGCACTCTTATTTCACCACTTATGTCCACGTTTGGATCATGAGGTCTGGTGTTGAGCTACCCTGATGATGTTTGAACTGAGCTTCAGTGAGCAGGTTATTGCTGACTAAGTGCCACTTGACAGCACAGCCAACCACCCTTTCCATCACTTTTCCGATTCTTGAGAGACTGACAGGGTGGTGATCAGCAGGATCGGATTTGTCTTAAATTTTGTAGGCTCTTGCAATTATTAATATTATAGATATGTGAGAGCTGGGAAAGGGAAAAAAAAACTGTTTAACTGGCAAACTTAGACCATTCAATCAGGGACAAAGCCTGTGTGCTATTCAACTGATGTAGGAAGGTGCAACACTCTTTGAATGGAAAGGATGCATGATCAAAGGGAGGAATGTGGGGAGAGGGAAGGTAGATATTGTCTTAATCAACCTATTCAAAGATAGTAAATAAAAGCCGAATGAACTGTAGATGCTATAAATCAGAAAGAGAAACAAAAAGAAATTGCTAGAAAAGCTCAGCAGGACTGGCAGCATCTATAGAGAGAAATCAGAGTTAACATTTCTAGGTTAAGGGAGAGGTGATGATCAAGTGGTATTATCGCTAGACTGTTAATCCAGAGACCCAGATAATGTTCTAGAGACCTGGGTTCGAATCCCATCACAGCAGATGGTGGAATTTGAATTCAATAAAATATCTGGAATTAAGAGTCTAATGATGACCATGAATCCATTGTCAATTGTTGGAAAAGCCCATCTGGTTCACTAATTCCCTTTAGGGAAGAAAATTTGCCATCTTTACCTGGTCTGGCCTACATGTGACTTCAGACCCACAGCAATATGGTTGACTCTTAACTGCCCTCTGTGCAATTAGGGTTGGGCAATAAATGCTGCCTAGCAGCAATGCTTTCATCCTGTGAATGAAGAAAGAAAAAAAAAGGTCACGTGAGCCTTCCTCAGAGCTTTTCCAGCAATTTCTCTTTTTGTATTCAAAGATGTTAATACACACTTCTGGAGCTGGTAGAATTTGAACTCAACTTTCTTGGTTCAGAGGTAGGGACACTAGCATTGCGCACAAGAGTCCTAAATGATTGAGGATAGGTAAAAGGAAGTGGTTGTGTAATGAAATCTCAAAGAATATCCAAAAGGAATTTGGGACCTTCTGCTAATGTGAATTAGGATACAGTCACCCTCAGATTTGGGGCAGCATGGTGGCACAGTGGTTAGCACTGTTGCCTCACAGCACCAGCCACACAGGTTCAATTCCACCCTTGGACGACTATCTGTGTGGAGTTTGCACGTTCTCCCTGTGTCTGCATGGGTTTCCTCCGGGTGCTCCGGTTTCCTCCCACAGTCCAAAGATATGCAGGCTAGGTGGGTTGGTGGTGCTAGATTGCCAGTAGTATTCAGGGATGTATAGATTAGGTGGGTTAAAGGGGGATGGGTTTGGGTGGGTGCTCTGAGGGTCAGTGTGGACTTGTTGGGCCAAAGGGTCTGTTTCCACACTGTAGGGATTCTATGATTATTTTTGCACTATTCCTTTTTCAAAAGTCCTTTAGCTCAAATAAGCAAAAATCTCGACTAGAAACAGGAATTCACCATGTACTGCAGAGAGAATCAATGCCGTTATACTCCATAGCACAAAAAGCGAGCAATTTAAACCAGTTCCACTGGAACCACTTTAAATAGAAGTTTAAAATATGATCTGTGGGGGATTTGTGAAGCATACTGAATTCCCCACAGATGTAGCTCCTCAGTGAGTAATGTCAGTAACCATTGTTACAAATGGATTTTCTGAGTAGGCCTCAGATCACTTATTTTTCAAAGCATCAGCCCGGCTTATTTTGTCGGACTGTGAACGTAGCATTAAAAGTGGTCCATTCAAACCAGCCCTGTGGCCAGAAAATGCAGGGCATGTTGAGTTACTGGCTGCTTCCTGAGCACTCCAAAAACATGACCACACGGGTATTCTGGAAGGCTGGCGTCGAACACAGACTGAATAAACAGAATAACTTGCTGATGTCTCAATACCTTATCTGGGCTGTGCAAATCCATGCAATTTCTTATCACTTGAAAACCATCAAGCATGATAGATAGTGAAAAAGGCATTTGGTATTCTCGCCTTTACTGGTCAGTGCATTGAGTATAGATGTTGGGAGGTCATGCACAGGCTGTATAGAACATTGGTTAGGCCACTTTTGGAATACCGTGTGCAGTTCTGGTCTCCCTGCTATAGGAAGGATGTTGTGAAACTTGAATGGGTTCAGAAAAGATTTACAAGGATGCTGCCAGGGTTGGAGGGTTTGAGCTATGAGGAGAGGCTGAATAGTCTGGGGCTATTTTCCCTGGAGTGTCGGAGGCTGAGGCATAATCTTACAGAGGTTTATAAAATCATGAGGGGCATGGATAGGGTAAATAGAAAAGAGTGGGGGGTTTCATAAACTAGACGGTACAGGTTTAAGTGAGAGGGGAGAGATTTAAAAGGGACCGAAGGGGCAACTTTTTCATGCAGAGAGTGGTGCCTGTATGGAATGAGCTGCCAGAAGAAGTGGTAGAGGTCGGCACAATTACAACATTTCAAAGGCATCTGGATGGGTATATGGAAGGGTTTACAGGGAAAATGGGCGAAATGCTGGCAAATAAGACTAAATTTATTTAGGATATCTGGTGGTCATGGACGAGTTGGATCAAAGGGTCTGTTTCCGTACTGTACACCTCTATGATTCCGTGACTCTATGATTGCATGTTGTTGCCTAAAATGAAAGGCACCAAAATTGCAGGTAAGGTCACTTTTTGTGAGAGTTCCTATTGTCGCAAACTGACTACAACTACGCAGACATGTCTTTGGAGGTGTTGCAAATTCTCAGGTTTGGCAAGGAGTGTTGCTGCATTGCCACAGGAACGGAAGATGACACATCCAAACAGAGGTATAAATTCTGCAATGCCTTAAGATCTGCAACATTGTGGAGGTGACAGAGCAGGGGCTGCAGAGAGGGCAAATTCCATGTGATGGCCTCTACAACTTTACAGCCAGAAACCTCCATGCTCCCTGTAAGCCTTAACGGGGTCTGTGGAGAAGGCCAGTGATGCTCATTGTGCAAGCCCATGGTATTCTCCTGTGCACCGTACCCGGCTAAGGCCCCTGTAACTCCTCTGTGATCTTGCCCACTTTTGAGCTTTTGCAAGAACCATCCCTTATCCCAGGTCTGGCGGGCAGACCACTCGCGTCTGGTGACTCAGCATATGCTGATCCCAACATTGTATGAAGCACCAAATATGTCCATTGTCAGTGTATGGGTCAGTGAATGTTTGATAAAGTGATGGGGTTTCTTCACTAGTGTCATACCTTTTCTATTTCCCTTCCTCGGAGGATGCAGTGTTTTTTTTATTCATTCATGGGATGAGAGCTAGGCCAGCATTTACTGCCTATCCCTAATTGCCCAGAGGGCAGTTAAGTGTCAACCACATTGCATGGATCTGGAGTCACATGTAGGCCAGATCAAGTAAGGAAAGCAGTTTCCCTCCTTAAAGGACACTACTGAACCAGATGGATTTTTCTGACAATCGACAATAGGTTTGTGGCCTTCATGGGACTCTGAATTCTAGAGTTTTATTGAATTTACATTCCACCATCTGATGTGGTGGGATTTGAAACAGGGTCCCCAGAACATTACCTGGGTTTCTGGATTAATGGTTTAGCAATAATACCACTAGGCCATTGCCTCCCCTGAGGAGGCAGTGTCTGGCCTGGTGCTAGCTCTCAACTGTCTGAAATCAGTAAACAAGAATGGGCAGGTTGGGTAAAGGATGGGAGTTGAGATGGAAAACAACAGTTCCGTGGTCACATCATTTCAACTTAATCGCAGTGTTAGACTGCAGAAGAGCATCACTTCTGGTGTTGCCATGATGCTAAGAGCCAAGTCCTCTATGTAGCTTAAGAGATGCAGTCCTTGGTGCCAACCTCTACTACATTCTATTGTGCACTTTTGTGCCCTGCAAGAGATAGAATAATTGTCAGTGATTGTGTAACTCTGTCTTTGGGATGATATGTCTATCATCGCTGAGAATGTAAGAAAGCAGTGAGAGGAGAGTGTGAGCATTGGAAGGAGTTTGAGGGTGGGTAAGGTATCTAGATCTCAGGGAAATGTTGCTGGTAGAGTAATGGGCTTGCAGTGATTGAGCAATGTGGGAGATTGGTGGTGTGTTGAGTAGACACTGTTATGTATAGATGTATTCACTGGTGTAGACAACTTGCATAAGATCTTCAAAGAACTTGGGGCATTGCTGGCGCCACAGGTTCCCAACACTGGAATTTGATCTTCCTGGCCATCTGCTCTAAATCTCTCTGAGTATGGTCCCAGAAGGCTCCCTGTGGAACTATGACAAATTTCTTGTTTCCTTGCTCTACAAATAATGCTTCCAGCACAAGTTCTATTATCCAGGAACTTACTCTCTGCCCTGGCGTTCACACTTCTGTCATTTACATTGCACCGTTTTATTCAGTGCAGCTTCCCTTTAAGAGGTAAAGCATCCTTGAAAAAGAGCAGGTTGACTACACCACATGGCGTCTGCACAATGCTGCTAGGCCCCCATTGCTAAGCTCAGAGGCAGCAGCCAGTGCAAAGAAGTAGGAAGCAGCACAGGACCTGCTTAGCCACAAGTTGCGAGCAAGTAGATGAAGAGGGCACATCAAATCTGAGTGCACTACTCCATTGGAAACAACACATAGCAAGTCATAAATGAAAACGGGAGTCCACAAATTTCTGGTCCATTACTTTAACTCATAACATAAGCTGCCGCATGAGTACTGTACCATCAGAATTGTCGTCTTTCAAATGTGATGTCTGTGTGTTTAGAACAGCATTAAAGATCCTATAGTAGGAATGCAAAGAAGAAAGGGAGGATGTCCTGGCCATTTCACTCAATCAATGTCATTACCAACATATTGATTAACAAGGTATTCAGCTGACTGCTGTTTGCAAGGTCTTGCTGAATGATTGCTATGCTTGTCAATATCATAGTAGTCACTCATTCAAAGTAACCCATATAAAGCATATTGCAAAGTTTCTGAGAGAGGTGATAAGGTGCCTTACAAATTCAAGGCTGTCCTTAATAACCTTCAAACATCAAGTATTTTTCATTCGTTTGTAATTACTGTCTCATCAATAAAATCACATTCTAAGATAAATACATGTTTTAAAACAGCTTGTACAATTTAAAATTATGAGAAAAGATCTTTTCCATTCAAGAAGAAATTTCACCCAAAATCAATTTTTGAATAGCATGAGAAAACTACATTTTTGTTTTTGTACATCACATGAGGCAATTTTTTGGAAGGTTTGGGCGTATGAAAAAATTATGCCTTGTTTCTACCTGTATGTGTACTCTACACATTATTGGGTTACAGATTCTCATATTCCAGTTTAGAAGTTATCCAGCAGTATTTCTGTATTATCTCTGTAAAGTAACGCAACTACTTTTTTCATTCTTATTTTTGTATCTAAGATTTGGACCTAAGTACCTGTACCTAAGACGGCACCATTAGAGATGACATTGTAAAACTTTTCATTGTACTCCTGCACATCTGTACTCGAATTCTCCACTAGTTTCTCCTCAAACATATTTGCATGTTGCTGAATACAGAAAAGCCCTGGGAAATCAAACAGAAATTCCAGGCCACTAAGGGTAATTCTTTCTAGACTGACCAAGATCCGTCAATGAAACAAGAAATGAGGAACTGAAGTACAAATTGGACCAATCAGCCTGGGCTTTGAAAGTGGCCTACCAGGGGTAAGAACCACATTTATCCTGTACAGACCTGTACATTGAAGAGCTCTCTGAGTGTAAATTTGCTAAAATCTCGCAGTTTTGCTTTGAGAATCATTTTAAAAGCATGCAGCCAACCTTAAGATATCAAATGACATTTTCTTGAGTTGCTGTGCTCATCAAGGTAAGCACCATCAAGCTTGGGTAAAGCAAAAGCTTTCATTTTTTTGTACGCATTCAAATTGATATTGCACCACATGCTGTTAGTCAGAAAGTTGGTGTCAAGTGAAGGTGCTAGCCCAGTTTATATAGAATCAGAAAGAACTTGCCGCACATAAAAGACCATTTGTTACCATTGCTCTCTGCCAGCGTTAATGCACAACAACAATCCTGCTCCCACTCCACGTAGTCTAAACTTAATGTACGTCAACATCTGTTTCTTTATCCCTTCCGTACTTATCTAGCTTCCCCTTCAAGCTACCAACACTGTTGTTTTTAAAAATTACTACGCTTAAAATAACACGTGGAGGGATTTTTTTGCATGCCTTTTAATAGATTTGCACATCTCAAACCCAAGTGTTCTGGTGAATGCGTGAGTTATATCCTTTCCAAACTATATCGCACATGTGGAAGGCTATGCCCTTTCCATAAAATGAGTCACACTGGCCTTGTCTACTTTGACATGAACAATAAAAAAGAAAAATCATCTAGGTGGTGAAAGATTACAGAGGTCTGAGATGGAGAGGAATTTGGGTGTACAAGTTCATGAATAGCTAAAGGTTAGCATGCAGGTACAGCAACTAATTTGGAAAGCTAATAAAATGGCCTAATGTAACCCAAGGGGAACTGAATACAAAAGCAGAGAAGTTATGCTTCAGTTACACAGGGCACTGGGTATGACCACATTTGGAGTAGTATATGCAGTACTGGTCACCTTTTAAACAAAAGATTTAAATGCATTGCAAGCAGTTCAGAGGTGGTTTATTGGATTGTGCGGGTTGTCTTATGAGGAAAGGTTGGATAGGTTAGGCTTGTATCATTCAGAGTTTAGAAAATTAAGATTGAAATATACAACATCTTGAGGACTCTTGTCAAGGTGAATGTAGAAAGGTTGGTTCCTCTTGCGGGAGAATCTAGAACTACAGGCACAAAAAAGGAGACACCATTTAAAACAGAGATGAGGAGAATTTTCCACTCTCAGAGCTTCATGTTTGGAAATCTCTTCCACAAAAGGCAGCAGAAGCAGAGTCTTTGAATATTTTAAAAGCAGAAGCCAACATATTTTGATAAGCAGGGAAGTGAAAGGTTATCGGGAGTAGATGAGATTGGTCAAATTTTATCGAAATTCGGAGCAGGGTCAGAGGGACAACGCGGCCTGCTTCAACCCTTAGTTCATCTATTTGTAAGGGATACAAAACACACAAATAAAAACAATGGTGCATAATTTTTAAGTAACGGCCTGTAGCCCTTCCTCCTGGTTAGCCTGTAATTAAAAGCGATGCCGGAAAATCAGGGATGCAGATTTCCAGGGTGCTTGGCTCCAGCCATTGAAAGGGTTAAAGAAAGAGAAGTGGTGGAGGAAAAAGAAGTTGAAGAGATTTCTGCGTGGTTCTTTTTGTCAGTAGTTGATCATTTACATCAACTTGACATTCCGAGGGTTTACGCTGGCACTGGTAATTGTATTCTTTCAGTGGTTCTGCATTGTCAACCATGGAAATGGAATCTCATCATCCCTGACCAATTTTTAATGTACAAAATTATTTGGCTGAGGTTCACAGGGAGGCGCAATTCAAATCAGGTGCAGAGTACATGTTTTTTCCAAATCCCCCTTCCAGAGATTTGATTGATTTTTCTTGTATCTCATGCCGGCGAACAGAAGCCTGTAGTTGTTATTTGTGTTAAACCATTTGGACTGTAGATATTGCCTTTCGTGAACATTTTTCAGTACACATAGTCATAGATAAAGAAATTCAACAGAAAAAATTAACTGCTTCGCTGCTGAGTGGTACCCCCCTGCAACACTCAACCCCACTCCGGCAAGACACTATGGCTTTGGTCCTATGCTGCATTCATGTCCCTCCTAGCTCTTCACCCAGTGTATTCTTCTTTAAAATAGAAGCAGGTTTCGCCTGCAGCTGGGGGCTGCAAAAAGCCACTGAAGTACCCTGGGCAGAGCCACAGTGATGTCTGGCATATACTCCACTAATTAATTTCTCCACGGAAGCTGTCCATGGTCATTGGATACTTAATTTGCATATTTAAGGGGCCTGACATCTGCTCCTGGTGTCTGGCAGAATGTATCAAAAGAGATTGAATGCATTTATCTGTGTGCACTGGATTCTGGCCATCCCACTGCTAAATTGTCAAATTATTTGCCCATTTTCTGCATAAGAAACAGTATTACACAGACCTTCTGAGGAAGGGTCACCGGACCCAAAATGTTAACTCTGATTTCTCTACACAGATGCTGCCAGACCTGCTGGGCTTTTCCAGCAACTTCTGTTTTTTTTCCTGATTTACAGCATCTGCAGTTCTTTCAATTCTTATTTAGTATTTAAGTCACTGCCACATCTCTTCTGAGCATGCCCACCTTGAAGAAATTCTGCTCCTCGCTCCAATCTTTCTTCTTGTCCACCGACATTAATTTCACTGTCACTTCCAATTCTGAGGAAGGGTCACCGACCTGAAACTTTAACTCTGATTTTTTTCTTCATAGGGTGGCATGGTGGCTCAGTGATTAGCACTGCTGCCTCATAACACCAGGGACCTGGGTTCGATTCCATCCTCAAGTGACTGTCTGTGCAGAGTTTGAGCATTCTCCCCATGTCTGCATGGGTTTCCTCTGGGTATTCCAGTTTCCTCCCACAGTCCAAAGATGTGCAGGTTAGGTGGATTGGCCATGCTAAATTGCCCAGAGTGTTCAGGGTTGTGTAGATTAGGTGGGTTAAAGGGGGATGGGTCTGGGTGAGATGGTCTGAGGATTGGTGTGGACTTGTTGGGCCAAAGGGCCTGTTTCCACACCATAGGGATTTGATGCTACCAGACCTGCTGAACTTTTACAGCAACTTCTAATTTTGTTCCTGATTTCCAGCATCCACAGTTCTTTCAGTTTTTATTACGCAGACCAATTCCTGTCTCATTGTATGCAATTGGTATTTACACTGAGGAATGTTGTGTTATGTCTTACAATAAGTATGTCAGTGTCTCTTTAAGGGAAATGCTCATCTATCTCACCAATGCATCATAATATATGCCTGTGGGTATAAAATCTCAGTCTCTGTCTTAGGTCTAACCACTTGAAGCATGACATACTGATGGAAGCATACTGCTCTTTGTAGCCTAATAGCTTAATGTTAGGCCAGACACACGTTGTGCCTGTAACTTTTTTTAAAATTCATTCATGGGATGAGAGCATTGCTGGCCAGGCCAGCATTTATTGCCCATCCCTAATTGCCCAGAGGGCAGTTGAGAGTCAACCACATTGCTGTGGACTCACATGTGGGCCAGACCAGGTAAGGATAGCAGTTTCCTTCCCTAAAGGACATTAGTGAACCAGATGGGTTTTCCAACAATCGACAATGGATTCACAGTCATCATCAGATTCTTAATTCCAGGCTTTTTTAAAAACTAAATTCAAATTTCACACTCTGACATGGTAGGATTTGAACTCAGGTGCCCAGCACAGTATCTGGGTTGCAAGATTGACAGTCCAGTGATAATACCATTAGGCCATCTCCTCCCGTTTGACTATAATATTAATGTATTTCAAAGATGTAATAAATATCTGTTGGATTGTTCAATACCAAATTACCCAAGATGTAGTTTCTTACGTTATGAGAGATAAAATAAGTATTATTAGTAAATTATTGCATTAGGTAAAGATACCTTGCTGGAGATAAAACCCACATCAAGAAATAATCAACAATCTCCTTGCTTTAAAATAACATTGTAATGCTGCTTGTTTCCATCTGTACTCTTGTTCTTATGCATATTGTGCTATGCTTCTGATCAGTGAGGCAGCCAAGTGAATCCTCTCCGGTGACAGACTTGCAATCGAGGGATAAGTCCACTACAGTTAGCCGATGGGTATATGTTTTTCTTTAAGTATCACAGAGAAATGGTTGCTGTACTGCATGAGGTTCAGTGTATTGAAAGGTTTTGATGCAAAAAATCAAAGGCCACAGGCTCACAGCTCAAACGTGACCCAACATGTAGTCAGCTAATCATGGCGAGGCAGTAATTGGGGGGGGATTTTTTAATCTGGGTGGGTAGTAACATGAGTTGCTTTGATATGTATCCCAGTGGAAGTTGACAGGGAACGGACAGTATATTAACTGATTGGGAAATCATAATTTATGAAAAGAAACAGAAAGGAGGAGGTTTTACTGCAAAGAACAAACTAAAAAGGGTTTGGGCTTTCCTAACTCGAACTGACCACTTTAGTGTAGTTTAGCAGCATTAAAAAATGTGGTATGTCTCATAAATCAATCCTGTGTCCAACTCGTCCATTAACCTACCAGTAGGAATGGTAGCTATCTGAGATACTTAGATAGAAAACCAATATAGATAGCCTACATGCTTTCACAGCATTCATAACATGCCTGAACATCACTCGCTGACTTATAACATCATCTACTTCTTTCAATGGTTTTTGTAAGTCATTGCAACTAAGTATTGCTAATTTTTCTCCTTCCCACTGGCCTGGTAGTATAGAATGTTTGCCTGGTTTGAATCCAGCTGGATAGATATTGGGCTGGATCTTGCACTTTTTTAGCTAAGGCAGAGTTGCATCGAGAATTTTGGAGGGATTTCTGTTAAGAAGCCTAGCAAGTTTTCTCACCATATCTTAGCGAATTCGACACATTAACTACCTACCCTATCTCTGGGCTTCCACTTCTTCTGCTTCTGGGCCCATCTAACCATGTGCCTTTCCCAAGTAAACTTGCCACTTCATGGATTTTTACAAAAAAAAACAGCATTCCTTGTGCCCTTGCTATCTTTAAAAGACTTCTGTACACCCGGATAAGTATTGGCAATTCAGCATTACATCCTCACTGGCATTGTCATGACCCAGTAACCTCAAAGCTACTCTGCTCATGGCACATAGCTGGGATGGGTGACACACCCTCATGCATACAACTCCATTCTCTCACCTCAGTCACTGTTTAACCACCACACCACACACAATCTGTACATCCGAACACGCTCTCTAAGTCGGTGGTACCCTGTCTCCAAAGGCCAAGGACATTTTCAGCTTGTCTTGTCTTTTAGAACTTCACAGAAAGGCAAGCAATCAGACAAATGCATGCATGAGCTTTTATTTGCAGACAGCAAAAGCATTTGCAAGCAAAACCAATAGAGGCTGAAGGTTGCTCCAACAAGGCAAACCAGATTTCGGCAGCATGACCAATGAGTATTTCAAAATTAATGACTGTCTGTGGCACTCAGCTCTCCTCTATTGGAATTGAGTGTTGATGAGGTTCTGTCTGGCTTGTAGTGCTTCCACACAGCTGAGCTCTGTCAAGGGTAATAACAGCTTCCTCCTCTTCAATCTTCTCCTCCTGTTCCTGTTCCACCAGTTCCTCAGCATCCAGCACATCACCTCATTGCCCAATCCAATTGTATAGAGCACAGCACACGAGGACAATACAACAAACTCTGGCAACACTATACATGAGCCCCCACAAGACGCCAGATTATTAATGCAAAGACATGGGTAATATGCTGGGGACTCAGATTTGAATTCTGCCATGGTAGATGATAGAATTAACATTCAATAAGAATCTGAACTTAAGAGTCTAATTATGACAATAATCATTGTCAGAAAAATCCACCTAGTTCACTAATGTCCTTTAGGCAAGGAAATTGCCATTCTTATCTGCATGTGACTCCAGACCCACAGCAATGTGGTCAACTCCCAACTGCTCTCTGGATGATTAGGCTGATGAGCAATAAATACTGAACTAGCCAGCGATGCCCACAACCTGTGAATTAATAAAAATTTGAAGAAAAGCAGGAAAGTTAACCTCAGAAGCCCGGATAACATTTAATCCTCAACCAATAGTGAACTGATTGTTATCAATTTGGTGTTTGTGGGAGCATGTTATGTGCCAGCTGACTGCCTCATTTCTTATAGTGCCCTAGTGACTGCACATTGTTGGCTCCATTTGGGAGTATAAGATGGTCATGGATGGCATTAAGCAATTGTAAGCTTTTCACTCCATTTATGTGTTCTCACTTGACGCATTAACTGGCATATCTCCCTAGAATGTAGAAAATGTTAACTTTGTGATGACTTTCAATTTTCTTCTGAGACGAGGATACTAAAAATGACCTTCGGGAAAAGACTACGCCAAAATATCTGGTTGATCCTCCTGATAAATAGAGTGTTACGACTAGATAACAGTGGGCAACTAGGCGATTTTTATCAATAGACAGTTTAGGGGAGATGGTGGCATAATGATAATGTCAGTGGATTACCAATCTAGAAAGCCAGGTAAATGCTCAGAGTTCAGACATGGTCCGAGCCAAAAAGTCATACAGTGTGGAAACAGACCCTTCGGTCCAACTAGTCCATACCGTCATGTTTCCAAACTAAGCTAGTCCTAACTGCCTGCACTTGACCCACATCCATCCAAACGTTTCTTAATCATGTACTTACCCAACTGCCTTTTAAATGTTATAACTATACCTGCGTCCACCACGTCCTCTCGCAGTTCATTCTACGCACTAACCACTCTCTGTGTAAAAAAGTTACCCCTCATGTCCATTTTAAAACTTTCTTGTCTCACCTTAAAAATATGCTTCCTAGTTTTGAACTACCCCCACCCTAAGGAATAGACCTTTGCTTTTACCTTATCCATGCCCCTCATGATTTTATAAACCTCTATAAGGTCACCCCTCAACCTCCTCTGCTCCAGTGAAAGAAGCCCCAACCTATCTAACTTATTTTTACAACTCAAACCCTCTATTCCCAGCAACATCATAGTAAAACTTTTCAGGACCTTCTCCAATTTAATAATATCCTTCCTATAACAGGGCAACCAGAACTGCACACAGTACTCCAGAAAAGACATCACCAATGTCCTGTACAATGTCAACATATACTCAAAGGTCTGAACATTGAAGGCAAGCATGCTAAATGCCTTTTAACCCTGCTATCTACATGAGATGCAAATTTCAAAGAATTATAAACCTGAACCCCAAGGTCCCTCTGCTCTACAACACCACCCAGGGTCCTACCGTTATTTGTTTAAGTCATGGCCTTGTTTGCTTAATCAAAATGCAATACCTCTCATTTATCCAAATTAAACTCCATCTGCCACTCCTCAGCCCATTGGTCCAATTGATGAAGATCTCTTTGTAATCTTTGATAACTTCCTTCACTGTCCACTATGCCACGAATTTTGGTGTCATCTGCAAACTTATTAATCATACCTCCTATATTCTCATCCAAATCATTTATATAAATGACAATCAAAAGTGGATCCAGTACTAATCCCTGTGGAACACCGTTGGTCACAGGCCTTCAGTCCAAAAAACAACCCTCCACCCCCACCTTCTGTCTCCTGTCATCAAGTCAATATTGTATCCAATTGGCAAGCTCACCCTGAACCCCATGTGATCTAACTTTACTAATTAGTCTACTATGTGGAACCATGTCAAAGGCTTTACTAAATTCCACGTGAACAAAACCTAATGCTGTGCCCTCAATCTTTTTGGTTAATTCCTCAAAAAACTCAATAAAGGTTGTGAGACATGACTTCCCCCCCACAAAACCATGTTGATCATCCTGAATCAATCCTTGCCTCTCCAAACATGAGTTCAAATCCCACCAACCATGAGCCATATATTCAATTCAAATAATAACTCTGGATTATAAAGCTAACTTCAGTAATGGTCGCTGTAATGACCAGACCCTGAGTGATATTCCAAGTTATTAATGTTCCAGATGGTATAGTTCAAATTGTCAAGCTCCCAGGTGAGAAACAATGAACTGACTCCACTTCTCTAATCACCCGCCTCCTCAATTGATGGCAACAAGGTTAATTTACAAAGGACTCACTTCCTTTTGGATGTCTTCCTCCCAAACCAAATGAAGTTATGTTTTGAAAGGAACCAATTTAACTAGGCTCGTTCAAACTTACAAAATAGTGAACTTGTTAGTGACTAAATCCAAGAAGACATAATAATGCAGCGCACAAATATATAGATTGGAATTGTATAAATTGGAAATGAGAAGTGAAGAGTAAATGGGGATAAACTGTTCGCACTTGTAAATGAATCAAGGAACCAGACAGCACAGTCTGGTGTTTTGCATAAGAAGCAATTGGAGGGTAAGAACAAACTTGTTGACATGTGAGTTGTGAGGATATGGAAGAGTGATGGAGGTAGGTTCAATTGAGGCATTCAAGAGGAAATTGGATCATTATTTAAATTTTAAAAATGTGTAGGGTTACAAGGAAAACCAAAAGTTAAATGAGAAGTGCAGCTATGATCATGGTGGGCCACATACCTCCATAACAATTCTGTGATCCTGTGCAACCAAAAAAAAGATAAAATGTTGGAAGACTTACAGATCAGTGTCTATGGATCATTTGTGAAGAATAAATATTGGAACATTGAAAGCAGAATTGAAGTTTTTGGGAATCTTAACGTGGCAAGTTAGTTGATTTTTTTTTATCCTGGCAGCAGTCAGACCAAGAGGGTCCTTCTTTATCCCTGTTTCTTTCTGGCTAGCTTGTAGGCAAACTGGTTTCGAGCACTCAGAGCAAAAGAGCAGGAGTGAATGTGTATTTGTTCTTTTACAGCAGCCACTACACATGAGTACGAAGACCGTTAGCATGCACAAGCCTCTCAGCTCATAACCATATCGTTCTTCCTTGGCAGACCCAGACTTGGGTTAAGAGATAAAAGGTACTGCAGATGCTGGAGATGCCATTTCTGATGAAGGGTCTAGGCCCGAAATGTCAAGTTTTCCTGCTCCTATGATGCTGCTTGGCCTGCTGTGTTCATCCAGCCCCACGCCTTGTTACCCCAGACTTGGGTTAAAGTGGCTTCTAACCTCTCTTCTTGTACACTTGAAAGGGGACGATTACGACATGTCGCTCTCCCCATCTATTGTTTTCTTCCTTTGTCCTCAAATGAGAACTGAGCCCTTGTGGTTGACAGACCCTCAGCTATATCTAGCCCATTTTCTGCACTTGTGCCCTTATCCCTTCCTAGCCATCATGAACAACAATAGGGGGTTGCCTTTGTCCTCAATTTTCACCTCACCAATCTCTCCATTCCAAGAACCATCTTCTGCCATCCTTCAAACAGGATGCCACCATTAAACATATCTTCCACTCCCCTCTACTGTGAGCATTCCACAGAGACTGCTCCCGCCATGACACTCCGGTCTACTCATACATTACTCCTAACACTTCCTCACTCCCTCGTGGTATCTTCTCAAGCAATCAAATAGGGTGTAACATTTTCCCTTTCACCTCTTTCCTTCTCACTGTTTCAGGATCCCCCACCAACACATACTATCCTGATAAAGCTGCATTTTGTTTGTACTTCTTTGACTCTAGTCTACAATATTCACTGCTCCCAATTATTTTGTTTAATTGTTCATGGGATGATGAAAATTCCCAAATGGGAATTTACCAGATGTGTTTTCTCAACAATTGACAGTGATTACATGGCCATCATTAGGTCAACTTTCGTTTCCCTCCAGGTTGTTTTATTGATTTCAAATTGCCTCTACCATTGTGAGATCTGAACACGTGTCACCATAACATTAGTCTTGGCTATTGGATTACAGGCTCAGTGACAGTACTAATAGGTAACAGGTTTTCCCAGTCTGCTTTACATTGATGAGACTGAAAGGCAGGTCCTTAGACAGTGAGAAGAAAGGAGGTGAAAGGGAAACTGTTATACCCTCTGTGATTGCATGACTCCTTTGCAGAGTACTTCCACTCTGTCCATAAGAATAAACCCAAATATTTCAAATATTTTCCATTTTAATCACCTATCTTGCTCCATACTAACATTTCCAACATGGGCCTGCTGCAGTGTTCCAACAAAGCAAACTAGAAAAATAGCACCTCATTTTCTGTTTTGGTACTTTACAGCCTCTAGGGCTTAACATTGAGTTTAACTTGTTCAGAGCATGAAATCGCTACCTTCATTTTGATTAGAGTTCCAATGCCCCAGCCCTGTCTTATTTGTGCCTTGTGGTCTCTGCTGTCAGTAGGGTGGACACATTTTCCCCTTTTCATGACTGAAATGTAAACCTATTTTACATGTGTATATCTCCTTTACCACCATTAGCACTCCCTTTGTCTCTTGCCCTGGGCCCCTCCCTCCTCCTCCCCCTCTGTCAACAGCATGAAATTAACCATTTTCCAGCTCATTTTGGTTCTAAACAAGAGTCGTACTGGCCTTGAAAGGAACTGCACTCACTGGAATTGAAAAGAATGAGAGAGGACCATATTAAAACATAAACAATTCTTGGGGTCCTGACCAAGGTATATGTGGAGGATTGTTTCCCCTTGTGGGAGAGTCTACGACACAGAATAAGGTGTCACACATTTAAGACAGAAATCGAGGGGAATATTTTTTCTCTCAGAGGATAGTGAATCTGTGGAATTCTTTACTGCTGAGGGCTGACATTGGGTCATTAAGTAAACTCAAGGCTGAGATTGATAGATTTTTAATCAAGATTTATAGAGAAAAAGCAAGAATTTGGAATTTGATGATTATCAGATCAGCCAGGATCAGATTGAATGGTAGAACAGGCTGGAGGGGCTGAATGGCTTACTTCTGCTCCTACATCTTATGCTCTTATGGAAAACTTAGCTGTTCATGCATTCTGCCAGGCCTGCTGAGTTTTCCCAAGACTTTTCTTTCTCTTTCAAATTCCACCAGAACATTACTTTTTTTTGAAGCAAAGCAGAGATTTTGGTTTAGGTGGATGGAGTTTAGAGCATTGGTCCCCTTCAGATTATGAGCATAACAGCATTCTGCTGTGTACTTCTTCATGGAGAAACAAGATATACAACTAATCACTTGCTGCCTGTACTACACTACTTATGTCACCACCATCCAAGGCTTCAACAGAATAAGCACATCTATAATAGCTCCAAAAGAAAATAATAGCAAGAAAAACAGATGATCCATCAAAACCAGTTTCATATGCTGGTAGAAACTGAGCACCCTGATATGTGGAGTGTCCTTTCCAGTCCCTGTCAATCAAAGGCACTGTTTGCAGCATTTTCTAAAGCAAATTGACGGAATCAGGTAAGGGCTAACATTTGAGAATTTCTTCCACAAGTACTATTGAATAATAGAATGATACAATACAAAAGCTTGCAAACACTTTTCTACTTCCCTGATGCTGTCCTCACCTGCTCTGCAATCATAGCCATTCTTGACATTTTAAAAGCTATGTTCCTACTTTCCAAGCTCTGCTGGTGCATTGCTTCAGTGCTACTTGGGAATTTCTCCATCAAACTGCTGAAGTCTATTTAAATGAACTGATCTTACTATTTATGGCATCGGGAGATGGAAGTCCCTGCCCAGAGTGCAACACTGGCACAAAAAGGTCTGGAGTATTTCAATATAGCAAATAGTTTAATCTATTTTAATGCGCAGTCATGCCCAATTAAGTGAATGCTATGCTGCACTTTACAGGTATTGAAATATTTGTGGTGTAAACATGGTTGTGCCATTACAGTTAATGAAAACCCCAGATAACAAGCATGGAGCTGGATGAACACAGCAGGTCAAGCAGCATCATAGGAGCAGGAAAACTTGACGTTTCGGGCCTAAACCCTTCGTTTAGGCCCGAAA
>JAHRHZ010000133.1:65271007-65308109 GCA_024137785.1 Ginglymostoma cirratum
TTTCGGGCCTAAACCCTTCGTTTAGGCCCGAAACGTCAAGTTTTCCTGCTCCTATGATGCTGCTTGACCTGCTGTGTTCATCCAGCTCCAAGCTTGTTATCTCGGATTCTCCAGCATCTGCAGTACCTTTTATCTCTAATGAAAACCCCACATTGTTTGTTTTTGCTGTTACAATGCTGGATTGTGATCTTCGGAGAACAATTGAAAAATAATGACTACTGAGAAATATGATGTGGCAGAATATATTGGGATACCATGACTTTCCCACTGGTCGAATACAAGTGATGACAATATCCCTCTTGCATATTTTGGGAGGGTGATAGGAAGCAAAAAGAGGCCTGGATGGTTGGGTGGTAGAAGAATTCACAATGTTCTCCTTTGTCAATGAATGTAAGAGATCCAAAATGAACTATGTGATGTTTTGGTTTGAGAGACATATCAAATGTATCGCTTTGTTTGTGTATCTTAACATGCGCATGTGTGTATATATGCATTAGAACAGGAACAGAACATATCTATCCATCTTCTATCCGCCTCCCCCTGTCTCCCTATTTATTTCAGAACTCTCTTCCCCTCCCTCACCTATCCCCTCCTCCCACCTCAAGCCGCACCCCCATCTCCTATCTACTAACCTCATCCCGCCCCCTTGACCTGTCCGTCCTCCCTGGACTGACCTATCTCCTCCCTACCCCCCCACCTACACTCACCTTTACTGGCTCCATCCCCACCTCTTTGACTTGTCTGCCTCCTCTCCACCTATCTTCTCCTTTATCCATCCTCTATCAGCCTCCCCCTCTCTCCCTATTTATTTCAGAACCCTCTTCCCCTCCCCCATTTCTGATGAAGGGTCTAGGCCCGAAACGTCAAGCTTTCCTGCTCCTATGATGCTGCTTGACCTGCTGTGTTCATCCAGCTCCACACCTTGTTATCTCAGAACATTCAGCCCACCTGGTCTGTTCAATTGGCTCATGGTTGATCTGTATCACAATACCATCTGTCTATCTCACCCTGTAGGGGATGCAATAGCCTGATGGTATTATTGCTGGACTGTTAATCCAGAGACCCAGGTAACGTTCTGGGGACCTGTGTTCAAATCCTGCCACAGCAGAGGGTGGAATTTGAATTTAATAAAAATCTGGAATTGGGAGTCAAATGATGACAATGAATCCATTGTCGATTGTCAAAAAAACCCATCTGGTTCACTAATGTTCTTTAGGGAAGGAAACTGTACAGATTCTAACATCTGCAGTAACTTTCTCCTACATTCTGTCACACCTACTTGGTTTGGCCTACATGTGACTCCAGACGCACAGCAATGTGGTTGACTCTTAACTGCCCAATGGGCAGGTAGGGATGGAAAATATATGCTGACCAAGCCAGCAATGCCCTTGTCCTCTGAATGAATACTTAAAGAAAAAACCTGGTTTCTGTAACCCTCACACTCACTGCCTAACATGAACTTTGCAATCTTGGACTTGATGTTTTCAACTGATTCCCAGCCTCAACCTCGTGTGAAAAATTGCTCCCTGACATCATATCTGAATGGCCAAGTTCAAATAAAAAAAAAAAGGGCTTTGTTCTGGACACAGGTAGAGAACTTCAAATCTGACAACCATGCTGTTTTACAGGATTTGTCAGGAAAATTCTATGGAGAGCTTGAATTCTAATCAGAAACACCCTCTGTCTTGGGAAAGAAAGCTAAATATGTAGGTTTTCGTTTTCCTTTGAGGAAACTCTTTGAGTGTAATTTGTGCAAAGTAAGGGCAGCCATCTCAAAGATCTTGGAATTTTAAACACAGCTTGCATTCAATTCAACTTGAGATTTCCTGATTTATTGCGTTGATTTTAAAAATCCATGCTGGAAGCTTGCAGAATTGGTCACGTCCCAAGGTTAATTCATCACTCTCATGGGCTCTTGTTAATTACAATTTACAGGCCTCAGAGATGATTTTAGAATTAAGTTGTTTCATTTGGTGATCATGAATCAGCAGCTCCTTGAACTTACTTAGCAGTTCTTGGAGTTTACTTGATAGTTCCCCAAACTTTCCTGAGCCAGGTCATGCCAGATTGGACAGTTTTTGGAGAAATTGTCCAGTATTTCGGGTTCTCTACCTGAATTACTATTCCATAAGTCCTAGAAATATGTTGAAACCTATATTTTATTCAACCGTAAGCAATTGAGACACAATTTTTTATGCATGGAGGTGGAGCCAAATTGGAGATGTGCTATTCCATATGGCAATGCTTAATGTTTGTACATGTCTTCATTTTACAGAAAGATAGTGATGAAATAATTACACGTTGGCCATAGGTTGCAGGATGTTATACACCGGAAGATAAATGTTTATGAACAGATTCCAAGTTCACATTTTTAGAGAGACCTTTTTTATATTAACCGCATTCCATAAAACTCATCCAACTGATTGCTGTGTCCCCATATTTATGCAAAGCACTCTCATCCAATTAACCAATTTAACCCGATTTAATTAATACATCAGTCACCTATTTCCTCATTCCGTGAGGTCTCAAGCATTCCTTCAGGCTTTAGGTGATAATGGATTCAGTCGTTTTTCTTTTTGAAACAAGTGACTGTAAAACAATAATTTAAAACTAAACGAAACAAAACATACAAAATACATATTGTCTTCCAGTTTTGTTTTATTTGCACAGTTAGGCTGCAAGCGTCCTTCTTCCAGTATGTCCAACAGTTTCTTAGACCTTGCTTCTTTCTGTGTAAGCCAATCAGATGGCTGACTGTTGCTTTCCACCCCTTTCAATTTGGGGATTTCTCCCTTCTCCAGCATCTGTTTTAAAACTGCATTCATAATCCTCCATCTTTTCTCATTCATATACATTTTCTTCTGCTTCTACTCAGACTTCTCAATTCCCTGGGTTTCTGCATGGAAATGGAAGTGCTAAGGCTACAACCAATCACAGTTGCTTTATTCTTTCATTGGGTATAAGACTCAGATTCAGATACTGGAATGGGTAATCATAACCTGAAAATTTGCATTTTGTCTCAACTATCCTCTTCTCCCATCATTATATACTGGAAGATAAATATTTTTGATCTAAGTCCAACTTCAAACTTTATAGTGAAAGTTTTATTTCAGTGAACCGCACTCATCCCAACTGATAACTTAATTCCCATATTTATGACACCAGTTCTAACCCAATTAACCTTCAATTAATGTGCCCATCTCTTGTTTCCTATTTCCATTAAACCTCAGACATTCCTCCAGATGTTATTAGATGATAACTTAGAGCGTGTATGTTTTATTTGCCTTTTTCCTATACTCATATTTTACTGACAAGTTGGATCCTATCTTATAGTAATGAGCATATTAATGGATAACATCAAGATGCAGTTCTGCTAACCAAAAGAGATTTACCAGGATGTTGCTAGGAATGGAAGGTTTGAGTTACAAGGAGAGGTAGGATAGGCTGGGACCTTTCTCACTGGAGTGTAGGAAGTTGAGGGGTGAGTTTTTAGAGTTTTATAAAATTAGCAGGGGTGTAGATAAGGTGAATGGCAGGTTTCTTTTCCCTAGTGTTGGGGATTTCAAGACTAGGGGGCATATTTTTTAAGGTGAGAGGAGAAAGATTTTATAAAAGACATGGGGGAATTTTTCTACGCACGGAGAGTGGTTCGTGCGTGGAATAAATTTCCAGAGGAGGTGGTACAGTTACAACATTTAAAAGACATTTAGTTAAGTACATGAATAAGAAATGTTTAGAGGAATATGGGTCAAACACAGGCAGGTGGGACTAGTTTAATTTGGGATTATGGTGGGCATGGAATCATTGGACAGAAGAACCTGTTTCTGTGCTGTATGATTCTATGACTCTATAACAGAAGACCATTATTAAAGCAAATTTTCCAGTATGCTAGTTGCTACAGTACACTAGGGGCCAGGTGTCAAGTAACCATGGAGAGCCACTATTCATAGAGTTATGCACTATAGCACCGCATGATTTGACTCTATGGAACAGCTACATACAATTATTACCTTCTGACACTTGAACATGCCTGGGCAGATTAGTGAGTAGTTGTGAAGGATTAGAAATATTTGTAGCACGAATACTAATATTAAATTGTCATGATTCCTGTGGGGTCACCACAAACTGTAACAAACTTATTGGCCAACCTTCTAATTATGTAACTACCAACAACATTCTTTTTTTAATATCTTTTACTTTGTTAGTTATCAGAACTAATGCAAATTAAACATTAATTAATAGGCAAAGTAAATTGCAAATAAATTTCACTTTAGTCAATGCAGCATGATATGCCTTACACAGCCATTAGCACTTGCATAACTCCTCACAGTCATGTGGCACAATGTGTAGTACCAACGTCCTCTAAATCAGCCCCTGGAAGTTAGGATATCTCACCTTCCCATACAACCAAATTGTCCCATGTTCACTGGCAGCCCTATTTTATTTAAGGTCCTCAGAGGAGATCAACAATTCAGAGGGGAGGCGATGGCCTAGTGGTATTATCACTGGACTGTTAATCCAGAGACCCAGATAATGTTCTGGGGACATGGGTTTGAATCCCATCATGGCAGATGGTGGAATTTGAATTCAATAAATATCAGGAATTAAGAGTCTAATGATGACCATAAATCCATTGCTGTTTGTTGGGGAAAAACCCATCTGGTTCACTAATGTCCTTTAGGGAAGGAAACTGCCATCTTTACCTGGTCTGGTTTACATGTGATTCTAGACCCATAGCAATGTGGATGACTTTTAACTGCCCTCTGGGCAATTAGGGATGGGCAATAACTGCTGCCTGGCCATCGATGCCCTTGTCCTGTAAAAAAATAAAGGTAAGGGAACCTCCCTAGTTAGGTTCATGGCAGTCTCTTTGTCACAACTTCCACAGTGATTCCTTTACCAAATCCCTGTTAAAACATTTGATTGGTTCACACAAAACCCAAGTAGTAAAAGTGGCCAGTTGACAAACCCTGCTGTAACAATATCTTCCGATTTCTATTGTGCGCAACAGTATTAAGTACAAACACACAGATCTTTTTGCAAATATGCCTTTTATGTTCTCCTCTCTGTTGCAGCTGTCCTTTGTTTCTGGCTATAAGATTTTTAATTCTAACCATTTTTAGTTGCTATTGCTTCCAGGTCAAGGTTCAGTATTTCTCATATTCCACAAATATGATATAGAATATACAACTGATTTCTTTAAAGTTGATGCAAACTCATAAAAGTCTTCACCAACATTCTTAAAACAAATCTAGATTCAGAATCACAGAATTGTTATGGTGCAGGAGGAAACTGTTTGGCTTATCATGTCTGCACTGGTTCTTTAAAACAGCATCATTATTTAATGGCATTCTGCCTTTTCCTAATAAACCTAAATATTGTTTCTACTTAAGTAATCATCTACTGTTCTTTTGAACACCACAACTAAACCTGGCTTAAGTTTTAGTTTTTTAACTAAACTATATTTGATTCCACCACTTTTCCAGACCTTAACTACTTACTACGTGAAAGTGTTTATGTTTCTGACATCATATTTGCTTCTTTTGTAAATTACTTTCAACCCTTGTCCTCTTGTACTTTAAGGGAGGGAACAGTTTCTCACCATCTACTATGTCCAATTCCCTCATGATTTTGAAAACATCAATCAGGTCTCCTCTTAGCCTTACTGTCTCTAAGGAAAATAGTCTCAACTTCTCCAAACTATCTCCATAACTGAGTTTCTTATCGCAGGACCATTCTTGCAAACCTTCACTGCACTCTCTCTAATGCATTTTCATCATTCCTAAAGCATGTAGACTGTATACAATACTTCCATCAAGGTCTAACAATGCTCTATGCCCCATTAATAAAGCCAAGGATATTGTAAGCTTTATTCATGCTCCTGTTGTGTCTCTCATGTTCAATTTTGACTCCATCTTACCACAAGCCAGTCCCAACACAACTTGGCACTCAACATATTACACTTAAGGACTGGCATTCCTTGTGCCTACTCCATCTTTAAAAGCCCGTTCTGCACCTGGACGGGCACTAATGTTCCGAATGTGCCTTGCTCAATCAAGGATGTAGTCTGAAACTATTGGAGATTCTCCGGCAGGAACCTGGCGGTCTTGGTGGATGGGGTAGTCCAGAGGAGAGACGTCCTCTTCCCAGAATAGTGGCAATGTAAGACATGACACCAGAGTCTGCCAGTCTGCTCTGATGACAGCACCTGGATCAGTACCAAGGTGCAGAGAATGGCTAACGATGCTGAATAAAGGTCAGTGACTTTTTTCATTCTGCCAGTGTAAATGCCACACCCTTCTCTCTGCCCCCTCATCCTCACCCTGCTCCTGTACCTATAACCTAATGAGGCCCATGCTCAATATTGCATGCAAAATGTTCCCTCATTCTCTTACACACCACTGACCCTGCATATTCTCTGTGTTGCCTATTCTGCCCTTCAGTACATCTTACCTGCTTTCCCCTCACTTGTACCAGCCATGCTACACACTTTCATCTGGTGCAGGTTCATAGTTCCTTGAAGGTGGAGTAACAGGTAGACAGGACAGTTAAGAAGATTTTTAGTATGTTTGGCTTTATTGGTCAGTCTATTGAACATAGGAGTTGGGATGTCATGTTGCAGCGATAGAGGACATTGGTTAGGCCACTTTTGGAATACTGCATTCAATTCTGGTCTCCCTGCTATAGGAAAGATTTTGATACACTTGAAAGGATGCAGAAAAGATTTACAAGGATGTTGCTGTGTTTGGAGGATTTGAGCTAAGGGAGAGGTTGATTAGGCTGGGGCTACTTTCCCTCAAGCATTGGAGGCTGAGGGGTGATCTTATTGAGGTTTATAAGATCATGAGGGACATGGATAGGATGAATTTCCAAGCTCTTTTGTCCACCATAAGGGAGTCCAAGACTAGAGGTCTTGGGTTTGAGGTGAGAGGGGAAAGACTTAAAATGGGCCAAAGGGGCAAGTTTTTCATGCAAATGGTGGTGGATGTATGGAACGACCTACCTGAGGAAGTGATGGATGCTGGTACAATTACATTTAAAGGACATCCGGTTGGGTGCATGAACAGGAAGGGATTAGAGGGGTTGGTGTTAAATGCTGGAAAATGGATCTAGATTAATTTAGGATATCAGGTTGGCTTGGATTAGTTGGAGTGGAGAGTCTGTTTCCATTCTGTCCGACTCTATGACTCTAGGTCAGTTCATGAAAGACCCGAGTACTACTACGTTAAACAGTCCGGCATGAACTTTCTTGAAACAGTTGTTACTCCACCACTGTAATTTGGCTGGTATTTTGTCAAGCATCTTCTCTTCACCCTTTCTGTGGAGTGGGTTCAGCTCTGATGTAATTCCTGCTTATTCCAGGCAATTAGTACCCGCCCAGCAAAGAAAAGACATCTTTAAGTTTTACTGCTACTCCTATAGGAAACCCCTGACTGAGATAGAGAGTATAAACAAGGAAGAACCTTCACCGGTAATGGGAATAAAAATGCAGAAACAATAATCTTCTAACGGAATGACAGATAAACTTTTGAACCACTTGGACTGCACCTTGTGTTAAAAAGAAACTCATCAGCTTATTTGCTCCCATTTTGAGTCACTCCTTGTTTTATTAAAGTGGTTACCTTTCCTTTACAAAGACTTCTGCGCAACAGTGAATAGTGTTGAACAGAATGTAATAATTTATCTCCCAACATCATCTCCCCCAACATCATTCCCCTCAAAGGCAAAAATCTTACCTCCAATGGCAAATCTAATGGTCAAGCCAAGATTGTGAATTCTCCGTTGCTGAGAAAGAGGTGTAAGGTTTTTAAATCCAGTCCCCTGTAATCTTTAACAATGCTAAATGAATGCATAGCAAAGAAAGGTTCATTTTAGTTTAGTTAAGTGAGCAGAGTAATGGTCATCTGCATCTTGGCATGAAGCACATTACACAGTGTGTGTCTGATTGTTCTATTTTGTGTCCATTATATATGAATAAACTTTTAGTAGAGAACAGTAGGAGGACACTTAAAGCTGCAGGGCACACCATTTAGATTTTTTTTCTTCTCTTTCATAGTCATTAAGACAAAACCTCTTCTGAAAACAAAATTGAAATATATTCAATGCAACTTATAAGGCATTGGACTGATTTTTATCTGTTTGGTATCCCTTTTCTACCTATCTCTTGGCTGTTATGTATTCGGTAAAACCCTCCAGCTTGTGATGCAGTCAGTAGCGTTAAACTCTGGATTTGAGTCACACTCCAGAAATTGATGGCTAAAGAGGGTGCATTCATAGCATGGCTGAATGTATTGATTATTGGCCTGTAACTCTTTCCAATATGCTAGAAAAGGGGGATAAAAAGGTGCAGAACACCGACGTTCTGTCTGCAAAGATGACCCGGAGCTTCTAGTTGTCTGCAACTTCAACACACTACTGTGTCCCCATGCCAACATTTCTGTCTCAGGCTTGCTGCAGTGTTCCAGTGAGCCTCAGTGCCAGCTCAAAGTACACCAACTCATTTTCTACATGTGGACCCTGCAGCCTCTAAAACTCAATATGGAGTTTAATAACTTCCAAGTGTGATTCCATCCTTCTATGCTTCTCACACACTCCACACCCAGTCCTGTTATGACATGGGTTGCTATGAGCTCTTTACTCACCTACTCCTTGACTTACTATCACATTATAAGGCTTGCTTTCAGGACAGCTCATCTGTTCTCCATTACTCTTATTATGACTTTTTCTGTCTTTTTTCTGTCATAGAATCCCTACAGTTCAGAAAGAAACCACCTAGCCCATCAAATCTGCATTTACCCTCCAAAGAGCACGCCACCCAGACCAGCCTACCACCTATCCCTGTATTTAGTATGACCAATCCACCCAAGCTGCATAACTTTGGACTGTGGGAGGAAATCAGAGCACTAGGAGGAAACCCATGCAGACACAAGGAGAATGTGCAAACTCCACACAGACGGTTGCCTGAGGGTGGAATTGAACCTATGTCCCTGAACAGCCATGCCTGGTATCTCATTCTCATTCTCATTCTCATTCTCATTCTTTCTCTCTCTCTCGCTCTCTTTTATCAGGTCCTGCCCCTGCCGCAACACTGAAATGGCAGCCATTAAGCTCTTCAGTGAATTTCTCTGTGTGACTTTGTAGCATTTTCTTCCTCTTCCACTTCACATTCTCTGCAGCCTTTGACAAAATTTAGCAGACTGTCTTTCTGTAAAGCCTCTGTCTTCTTCATTATTGTGCTACATAGGAATCCTGATTCCAATGCTACCAAACATTCTTTGGCATTTGATTTCCAGAAGTGGCTTCCCATCTCTTCCATTTATTGGAATACATGTAAAACAGGCTGCCAATCCACTATATCATAAGACTACAAAAAATAGGAACCAGAATCAACCATTCAGCCCCTTGAGTCTGCACTGCCCTTTAATAGGATCATGGCTTACGTGACATTCCTTATGCCCACTTTCCTGCCCTTTCCCTGTAACTCTCAATTCCCCTACTAATCGAGAGTGTATCTATTTCAGGCTTAAGTATGTACAAGGACTTTGCTCCCACAGCTCTGTGGGGTAAGGAGTTCCAAAGACTCTCAATCCTTTGACAGAAGAAATTCCTCCTCATCAAAGGCTAAACCTACTCCTTTGGAGAAATAATATATTTCCTATTATTGAGAAAATTAATGTCATAAAGACACCTCTTTTAAAACTACACAATGCATAAGTATAGTTCAAAGCAATTTAAATAACTTAGCTGGATTGTTAAAATGGATGAGATGTTAATCTACTTCACATTCTGTGGACTAAAACAAAGAACTGCAGATGCTGGAGTTCTGAAAGAATAACAGAAATTGTTGGAGAAACTCAGCAGGCCTGGCAGCATCTGTGGGAAGTGAAAGTTTAGAGCCTGGTGACTCTTCACCAGAACTCTAATGAGTTTGTCCAACAATTTCTGTTTTTGTTTTATGTTCTGTGGATGCTTAAAACCCCACTTTACCACTTCATGAGTTTTCTTGTTACTTTGGCCAACATACCTCCCTCAGTCAGTAACCTCAACAAAATAGACCAATGGATTATTAATCTTGCTATTGTTTATAACGTGCTGTTTACCATTGCTGGTACAGAATGGCAGATTGCTGATATAAGCACACTTTGTTTACTTCAGAAGTTACTAACAACACAAAACGGTTTGAAAATTTTGCCATAATAAGATATTATGTAAATTCATGTGTCGGAAGTTTGGTGTTTGTGAATTTGTCTAACATCCTTAACAAAGGAATCTACTGTCCTTACCATGTCTCACCTATGTGTGACTTCAGAGCCACTGCAATGTGGTTGACTCTTAAGTGCCCTCTGGGAAATTACGGATGGGCAATAAAAGTTAGCTTGGCCAATGATGCTGACATCTGATGAACGAATGTAAAAAAGATCATCTCTGCTTGGTAACCACGACTCTGTTATATACAGAGGTGGATAGGGCCTCTCCAACAATGTTAACAAATTTTTAAAAAAAATATGTATTCATTGATCGCTAACAAATAATGAAGACACCTGCTTTGATTATCAAAGGTTTGGTTTTATTTTCTTCTTTAAATAGTTTATAAATGCAGACAGTTTAGTCAAGCTATAAAACAGGATACTATCTCTTTAATTGCAAATTAGGGTCCACCATTTGTATTTTCTCGACATTACTTCAGAGAGCCAGAAGCACCGAGACAAACCCATACATATGTTAAATTCTCATCAGTAATAAAGATTAAGTAGAAGTTAATGGCATCCAAGTCATGCTTGTGAAGTTAATCTCCTTTTGAAAATTTAAAATTAGATTTCGAGGATCGAAACAAACAGGGGGCGAGACTTTTTCGTAATATTTTAATCAAATTGTCATGACTGACTGCATACAATTAAGAATCCTGTCAGTCACTATTACCAGCCCTTTTGTTTGTCAGCTGTTTGGAACGATGGAGTGAAGTATCGTGGCTGGCGATTAAAATGTGACCTTTCTCAGCACCTGTTCCCTGACCCGAGTCTGCTGCTGCCTGTCAGATGGCCATTTTTGGTGGCAATAAAAGTGGGTCAAAGGTGCATTCAAGCTGAAGATTTTCCCCAAAATGTAACAGCTGCATTGTGTCACACAGTTGGGGTTTAATCTTCAAGTCTCCATCAGGCCACAGGCACAGACTTTTTTTTCTGTTGAGTTTTCAAGCATCTTTTACCCAATCAAAAGAAAAACTCATGGAACATCGGATCAGGTCATCATTAATCATAATTTAACTCAAAGACTTTTTTGACTCAAAATCAAATGCCCATCAACTCCCACCAGACAAATACCTGTTAAGTAAATATTTTTTGAGGGGAAACTAAAAACAATCCAACAGTTTATTGTTCACGCACTCATGTTAATCTTCAGGAGTGAATGGTAATCTCTCTGCCAAGCAATGTTCTAATTCAGTGCAGTGAAATTAAAATGATGATAACTGTGATGAATTATAATGAGAGTTCACTATAGGCAAAGTAAAAATAATTACAATTGTGAAATGTAAATTATATTCACTGCAGTGAGAGTACTTGCATTAGTGAAACTAACACTTCATCGTTGCAGCAAAAACAAAATTAATAACTGCAGAAAAATTGGAAAAAAAGTCTATTTATCTCAGCAAAATTAACATGATTGCCATGAATAGAAAGTGACACAGTAAATGATTACTTTAATGGTTTGATCCATTGCATCCATTCAAGAACACAGTTAAGTCCAATCAGAATGAACTAAGTCTAATATTACCCTATTCATGATGTACTGCTTTCCGTTTTTCATGAAAGCAGGTGCAATCTGCAAATGCCTTGATGGTGCTTGAGACAACTTTAATAAGGTGATAATGTAACTTGCTACCCGACATGCCCCAGTTTACAGCAGGACCCAGATACCACCAAGATCCAGTCTGACAAATAGCAGGTAACATTCAAGCTGCAGGCTATATCCGGCATGGCATCACTTTTGACCAGAAGCAGAACTGGATCACACATATTGAGAGGTTATGTACTTTGTGACAAATCCTCCCTGACTCAATTAAAGTCTTGTCGTTATGGACAAAGCCCGTATCAGGGCCATGATGGAGTGCACTCCATTTATTGGACAGGTGAAACCACAACAAAACTCAGAGTGATTGATGCTACTCAAGACAACATGCTTGATTGGTGCCTCTGACACTGGAGATAATATTCACAACTATAGTTCCAGTGCAAGATGTACTGCAGCAACTTTCCAGAATTATTTAGACAACACCATCTTGATCTATGACCCATACGATAGGAAGGACAGAAGCAATGACATTATCTGAAGATCCTTTAAGGTCCCGAGAGTGCTCAAGTATGTTGGATAGACTCAGGGACGCAACTTTCGAAAACCGGTGTTGAAGATTGAGGTGAAGGAAGTAAGTCTAGAGGAAAAGCAATTTTCCACTGCCTTATTGTTGCTGGGAGATATAATGGTATTCAGATCGCTGGAAAGATTGGGAGTGCTCAATAGCTGTAGATTGACCGGGATTGACATGGTGAGGTAACTGTCACTCAGGACTTTTTTTAATTCATGAGTGGGATGTGGGCATCATTGGCTGGGCCAACATTTATTGCCTGTCCCTAATTGCCCATGAGGATGGTGTGGTCAGCTGCCTTCTTGAAATGCTGCAGATAGAGTCACAATGCTGTTAGGGAGGGATTTCCAGGAATTTGACCCAGCGACAGTGAAGGGGGAGTGATATATTTCCAAGTCAGGATGCTGAGTGGTTTGGAATGGAATTTGTAGGCGATGGTGTTCCCATGTATCAGCTGCCCCTGTCCTTCTAGATGGCACTGGCCATCATTTTGGAAGGTGTTATCTGAGGATTTTTGATGAATTTCTACTGCGTACCTTGTAGTTGGTGCACACTGCTGATACTAAGTGTCAGTGATGGAGGGAGTGGATGTTTGTGGATGTGGTGCCAATCAAGCCGGCTGCTTTATCCTGGATGGTGTCAAGCTTGTTGAGTGTTATTGAAGTTGTATTCATCGAGGCAAGTGGGGGCCATCTGGCTGTCAATCCCTACTGGCAGTAGACTTTCAGAAAGCATTTGACAAAGTCGCACATAGGAGATTATTGTGCAAGACTAAAGTGCATGGGATTGGGGGAAATGTATAGAATTGGATAGGAAACTGGTTTGAAGAGAGAAAAAAAAATAGGAATTAATGGGTCCATTTCAAATTGGCAGGCAGTAACTAATAGGGTGCCACAGGGATTGGTTCTGGGACCCCAGCTATTCACAAAATATATTAGTGATTGGGATAAGGGAACAAAATGTAACATCTCCAAGTTTGCAGATGATACCAAGTTGTTAGGGAGGGTGAACTGTGACGAGGATGCAGAGGTTCTTCAGCATTATCTCAACAGGTTGGGTGAGCAGGCAAATCATTGGCAGATGCAGTATAATTTGGATAAATGTGAGGTGATTCACTTTGGAAGCAAAAACAAGAAGGCAGATTACTGATGGCTATAAATTGGGAGAGGGGAGGGCACAGTGGGATCTGGGTGTCCTTGTGCACCAGTCACTGGAGGTAAGCATACAGGTGCAGCAGGCAGTAAAGAAGGCAAATGGTATGTTGGTCTTCATTGCGAGAGGTTTCGAGTACAGGAGCAGGGATGTATTGTTGCGGTTATACAGTGCCTTGGTGAGACTACACCTGAAATATTGTATGCAGTTTTGATCTCCTTTTCTGAGGAAGGATGTTCTTGCTCTCGAAGGAGTGCAGCAAAGGTTTTCCAGGCTGATTCTGGGGATGACAGGTCTGACATATGAGGAGAAATTGACAAGGTTAGGGATCGTAAGAACTGCAGATGCTGGAGTCAGACATAACACAGTGTGGAGCTGAAGGGACACAGCAAGCCAGGCAGCATCAGAGGAACAGAAGAAGAGTCCCAACCTGAACCGTCAACTTTCCTGCTCCTTTGATGCAGCCTGCTTTGACTTGGTTGGGATTATTTTTGCTAGAGTTCAGATGAATAAGAGGGGATATCATGGAGACTTATAGAATTCTAACAAGACTGGACAGGGTAGATGAAGGGAGGGTGTTTCTGATGGTGAGTGTGTCCAGAACCAGGGGTCACAGTCTCAGGATTCGAGGTAGACGCTTTAGATCTGAGATGAGGAGATGTTTCTTCACCCAAAGAGTGGTGAGCCTTTGGAATTCATTACCACAGGAAGTAGTTATGGGGAGAAAGCAGAATTAGGCTATTGAATTGGACAATCAGCCATGATCATGAAGAATGACAGAATAGGTTCAAAGGGCCAAATGGCCTCATTCTGCTCTTATCTTGTGCAGCAGGGCCCTGAACAGAGTACCAGAGCCATTTCATTGTCTTCCAGAAGGAGTAAAAGGGCACCTTTGGCATAAGAATCTCCAACCAGCAGCTTCCTGATCCTCTACTGCCATATGCAAATAATTATCATGAATTCACAGCCACCTCATACTGATGGGAAATGAGGAAACACTTAGAAGTGATTGTAGCAGTCTTAAATAATACAATGTATATGAAGTGGAGACACCAGATCAATGAAAGATGAATACATAGAGTGGAACCTTCCCATCCCCTGAATGACATAAACCATGGTAACAGAGTTAGGGAATTATGTGGAGATGTTTAGGATAGAACTTCTTGATGCTGACAGCAAAATGTCCAATGTTCCAACCAGACATTGAAGGGTAAGATGAGATTCTTGTTATTGAACAGTGAGAGGCCTATTTGCATACATCGACATCTCATTATTACCAAACCTCATCTCAGTTTTCACTCTCCTTCCAGTCAGATAGAAACTAACAGTCACAACTCCCGACATGAGGTCGTCACTTGATGAGTCCATCTTACTGTCTGTTCCTTGGGATCTCCATCTTGGATACCAGACACCATCTCCGGGTACACTCCTTGGGCAAAGACTGCATACATCCTCAGTCCATGGACATTGGCATCCAACATGTCCCACTTTCACTGCATCATTGTAGCAGATTTCCGAAACTCTCACAGTGTGGTTAAACACTTCAATGCTACACTTGGATCACAACCAGGGGAGGCAATGGCCTGGTGGTATTATCACTAGACTGTTGACCCAGATAATGTTCTGGAGACTGAGGTTCGAATCCCACCATGGCAGATGTTGGAATTTGAATTCAATTAAAAAATCTGGAATTACAAATCTAATAATGACCATGAATCTATTGTCAATTATCAGGAAAAACCAATCTGGTTCACTAATGTCCTTTCAAGAAGGGAACTGCTGTCCTTGCCTGGTCTGGCCTACATGTGACTCCAGATCCACAGCAATGTGGTTGACTCTGAACTGCCCTCTGGGCAATGAGGGATTGGCAATGAATGCTGCCTAGCCAGCAACTCCCTCATCGTATTAATGAATTTAAAAAAAACAAGGGCATCTCACTGCAATGCTGCTGCCAGGAAACTTTTCTTGCAGAGTCAGGCACTCAACTCATGGATTGCTCCAGGGAGTATTTAAAAACTGCTCATTTGCTCTCTTAATGCTCAGTCAGTTTATGCCAACGTGGATGCTCACAGCATCCTCATCTTGTCTTGCCATTTTGCTTTTTGCCCCCTCAACCAGAGGCTAAAAGCTTACATTATCTTGAATTGCATTTTAGCGCAGATACAAAGCCAGTCAGCTTGTCATGGTTGCATACAGCCATCAGTCAAAGCAGTGGACATGTTGCTGAGTGGGATGCTACATCAATCCCACACCTGCACCATATGCCAGCCACTTATATGCCAAATACATTTCACGTGTTTCAACTAAATGGCCATGTTTCAAATCTTAAGGGGAATAGAGATCAGTCAAGGTAGACACCCTGCAATCGGAGGGGGTCTGCTCATTAATGCAAAGGTTACTTTCAGTGTCAGTCTGGGGTCATTGTCATGGGAAGTCAGTCACTTGGGGAGGTCAGGGGAATTGTACCTTTACAGTCTACATGTCACTCACTTTGGGTCCAGTGTAACCAGCCTAGGGAGTCATGGGAAGTCATTTAGTGTGTTGTAAGAATATCAGTTAAGGTTTTGGTAACTGATTGTTCAGGCTGTCTATCTAAGTCACTCAAGAGGGTGAACCTGGGCCAGCCTTAGGGCTATATCCACTACTAATAAAGGGAGGGTTATCAGGTGCCACTGCAGTGGGAGAGACAATAGGCTGCTTGGTTATGGGGTTTGGAGCTTGGGATGCAGAGGGAGTAAAATATTGTAAAGTGAGGAACTCAATATATAAGGGTAGGAGATGATAGAGCATTGCAGGTAAAGGGTAATGTGTTGTGGGTGCTAATCAACAGCAACACCCTGATTTCAATGGAGCTGGGAGTTGGGGAGCAGTTCACTGTCATGACGGAAATGTTGAATCGACGTGCCTGGGCTCAGGGGCTTAAACGGGGAGATGAAGATTTAAATAGATGAATTGGGTGGGATTGTGGGAAAGTTCAGAGCCAATGGAGTTGACAGGAAGGACCAGCAAGAAGGGAATGTGTACCTTTGGTGATTCGCCAAGAGTTAGAAGCTAAGCCCTGAGACACATGATGTGAGGAATGGCCGCTGTAGCCTTCTAATACGCTGTAAATAACAAGTGTAGAATAGGGATGGAAATGGCTGCCACCACACCCAGAGTGGGTGGTGTGAGTGTTTTGTTCTGTGAGGAAAGGTGGCTTCACTTTTGGCTCATGCGAGGCCTTTCAAAGGGCAACAGCATCACACAGAAAGCCAGACAATACAGGGAGAAATATCCATGAGCACTGCATTCTCCCTGTCACTCTTAGGCCTTAGTCTGCTGTGTGGAGACCAAATTCTGGCCCCAATCACGCAACATCAGGAATCAACCCCACAGACTCCTGGGGGGATGGTGAGGGATGGGGGTGGGTGCAGGACATGGAGATGTCCACAGTTTTGTCCCTGTCCTCGCTGGCAAAGTCTTGGATCCTATCTTCACAGGGACTGAGGGGCGACATGTTTGAAAAACAGAGTTAATGTTTCAAGTTCAGTGACTCTTCTTCAGAGCTGCAGTTCTTCAGTTCTGAAGAAGGGTCATTGGATCCGAAATGTTAACTCCACTTTCTCTCCACAGATGCTGCCAGATCTGTTGAGTTTCTCTAGCAATTTCTGTTTTAGTTTCAGATTTCCAGCATCTGTTGCTCTTCGTTTTATTTTATTTTAGTGAGCTATCTGAAAGACTGCACCTCAAACAAATTGATGATCTTTCATCAAAACTCATTCAGAATCAATTCTGATGAAAAGATCATAAATCTGAAACATTAACTCTGTTTCTACCTCAACAGGTGCTGCCTGACCTAGTAAGTATATCAAGAAATTTCTGTTTTGATTTCAGATTTCCAAAATCTGCAATATTTTAGTTTTATTTGTTGCAAGGAACATACACTAGGTACACAGCCACAAACACTCATTCAGATACTTATATAATGCCGCTGTTGGTCTGGACACTTGGCAGACATGTTTTTTTAGCTTTCCTTCTTCAAACAAATGATCCTTTTTGATCTTTTCATAACGTAAAGCAATACAACTGGTGTTTTTGCATGTAGGCAGAAGGTAAGTTGTATAATCTTCAAAGGCTGCGAAGTCAGGTTAGCAAGGTTCTGTTAGGCAGACGGTGCAGAAGGAATGGTGGGGTTACATTTTGGGGTTAGGAATTGCTCCTGATGCACCCAATGAACATCCAAAAGTGGTGCCCTTCTGATCCTCACATTCCTGCCTTTGTACATGTAGACATTTAAAAACAGACTGCCCACTCCCATCTGACTTCCCACGCCAGCTCTAATTGATGTAGCTTTTGACAAGCTGAATTGACCCTTATCTATCTATCTGTCTGTCTATCTATCAATCTATCTATCTATCTGTCTGTCTGTCTATCTATCTATCTATCTATCTACATTTTGCAGATAGGCAGCTGATACCTATACCCACCTCCATGTTATGGAAGTGAGCTCATCAGTGGCTGGACATTGGTGGACAGAGCACCAAACTTAATTTCTGTGCTCTGCTGTCGAACTTACACTTGGTGAAGCATGTAATATTCAGCTTTGAGTTTTAGTCTCCCTGTTATTTCCAAGAAATGTCCGAAATTGCACATCAATTACCCATTCAACTCGACACAGAGAATTACATCTCCTAATTAACAGTGCAAGTATATTATTAACAAGGTAATAATTGTTAATATAACATCTGTTTCCAGTCCCGCCTCCATGACCGTTTGGAAATTCGCTCCTTTACTTCTCTTTCTCTTAAACTCTGATTCATCCAACTTGATCATCATCCTTCTGTTTATTTCCTGTCATCTCAATGGCTACAAAGATGCCCTGTTGACCCCACTGCTGCTATGTTCTCAAGGGAGGTTTAACTTTTAAAGGTTTTAAGTTTTAAAAGTTAACATTTTTTATTGACTTTCAAGAAAAGAAATTCAAACTCTTTTGTTAACTGAAAGAATTATACCACAACATGTGAACTACCATGTTGTAAACAAAATCTTCTACTGTATAGGTTCAAGGATTGATCGAAGTGCTTCTAATTTAATATTATATATACTTCATAAATACTTAAATGCTTAACTGGTAAATCTCAACAGACAACATCATAATCTGCTTTCATTTCTAACCTAAGAGTTGTCCTATATGTCACAGGATTCTGATGGTTCTTCACATCTCCTGAAGTCAAAGCAAAGTCTGCCACAGTTCTTGGGAATGTAATAGATTTGCCTCAGTTCTCCTATTAACGTCTACTGTGCAAGTACCCTTACACCGGCATATGACCAGGTGACACATCTCTTTAAGCAGCTCATGATTGTGGACAGCCTAGCTCAAGTCTGAGCTTCACTGTTTTCTTGTTATGTTATTCCAAAATCAGAAAACATCTTTGTTTCTGGCAGAAAACAACTACAGAAGTTGCTGGAAAAGCCCAGCAGATCTGGCAACATCTGCGAAGAAAAAATTAGAGTTGACATTTCGGATCCGGTGACCCTTCTCCAGAAGGAATCATATAAGTCAGTTCTGAGGAAGGGTCCCTGGACCCGAAATGTTAACTCTGATTTTTTCCTCACAGATGCTGCCAGACCTGCTGATCTTTTCCAGCAACTTCTGTTTTTTTTCCTGATTTACCTGATTTTGATTTTGATTTTGTTTCTGGTAGCCCTTTGTAACTGGTCTCTGCTGTTTCTAAGCACCACTATGGCTAGCTTTCTCTCTCTCTCATTCTATTTCCAAACTATTTCAGCTCTGAAAATAAAACTGCTTGTTGCAAAATTGCTCCACAGCTGACTATCCCATACCTTGTCTGCAAACTCTGTCTAAGACATGCGATACATTTGAGATAGAATCATAGATTAATAGGAGACAGACCCTTTGGTCCAACTTGTCCATGCTGAGCATATTTTCTAAATAAATCTAGCCCCATTTGCCAACTTTTGGCTCATATCCCTCTCAACCCTTCCTATTCATGTACCAATCCAGATGCCTTTTAAATGTGGTAATTGTACAAGCCTCCACCGCTTCCTCTAGCAGCTCATTCCATAAATGCACTACTCTTTGTGTGAAAAAATTCTCCTTAGGTTCCTTTTAAATCCTTCCCCTCTCACCTTAAACCTATGCCCTCTAGTTTTGGACTCCCACATCACAGGGAAAAGACCTTAGCTATTCACCCTTTCCATGCCCCTCATGATTTGTTAAACCTCTATAAGGTCACCCCTTAGCCTCCGACACTCCAGGGAAAATAGCCCCAGTCTATTCAGCCTCTCCCTGTAGCTCAAACCCTCCAACCCTGGCAATATCCTTGTACATCTTTTCTGAACCCTTTCAAGTTTCACAGCATCTTTCCTATAGCAGGGAGACCAGAATTACATGCAATATTCCAAAAGTGGCCTAACCAGTGTCCTGTACAGCTGCAACACGACCTCCCAACTCCTATACTCAATGCACTGACCAATATAGGCAAGTGTACCAAATGCCTTCTTCATTGAATAAAAACCGAAAGAACTGCAGATGCTATCAATCAGGAACAAAAACAGAAGTTGCTGGAAAAGCTCAGCAGTTCTGGCAGCATCTGTGAAGGAAAAATCAGAGTTAACGTTTCAGGTTCGGTTCTGAGGAAGGGTCACCGGACCCAAAACGTTAACTCTGATTTTTTCTTCATAGATACTGCCAGACTTGCTGAGCTTTTCCAGCAACTTTTGTTTTTGTGCCTTCTTTACTATCCTGTCTAACTGCAACTCCACTTTCAAGAAACTATGAACCTGCACACCAAGGTTTCTTTGTTCAGTAACACTCCCCAAGACCTTACCATTAAGTGTGTAAGTCCTGCCCTGATTTGCCTTTCCAAAATACAGCACCTCACTTTTTCCTAAATTAAATTCCATCTGCTACTCCTCAGTCCATTGGCCCATTTGATCAAGGTCTTGTTGTACTTTGAGGTAATCTTCTTCGCTGTCCATTAAACTTCCAATTTTGGTGTCATCTGCAAAATTGTTAACCATACCTCCTATGTTTACATCCAAATCATTTACATAAATGATGAAAAGTGGACACAACATACCCCTGGGTAAACAAGAAAAAGGTCACATTCTAAACCATCCCTTTTATCTGAAAAGTACCTGGATACTTTAAGAGCAAATGTGAAACAAAAGAACTGTGGATGCTGTAAATCAGGAACAAAAACAGAACTTGCTGGAAAAGCTCAGCAGGTCTGGCAGCATCTGTGAAGAAAAAATCAGAGTTAACGTTTTGGGTCCAGCGACCCTTCCTCAGAACTGACGGTAGCTGGGAAAACTTTGGTTTATATATAGAAGACAGGGTGGGTGGAGGTTGTCAGGAGTAAATGATACATAGGGATAGAGCTCAAAGAGAGAGAACAGCAGTTGGATAGACAAAGGAGTTGATAACAAACTGGCTAGGAGAGTGAATAGCTGTTAATGGGGACTGTTAGTGACTAACAATTGGTTGTGTGTAATGGTAGGCTACTTGATAACAAGGCCTGGTGTGTGGGGTAGGGCTTAGAACATGGGAGAGTTTAGGCCCTAAAATCAAACTCGATATTGAGTCTGGAGGGCTGCAGGGTTCCCAAGTGGAAAATGAGTTGTAGTTCTTCCAGCTTGTACAGGAGATGGGTCCCACCCAGTTGAGGGCCCTGTCGATAATGGTGCTGGGGAATCCTTAGATGAGCAAAAACGTTGACACTTTGGAGGCTCCCTTGTTGAAGTTGGCTTCATCTAATCATATGTGACAGAGACGGAGGAACTGAAAGAATGGGATGAAGTCTTTGCAGGAAGCAGTGTGCGAGGAGAAGAAAGCAACACTGATGATATCATCGATATATCAGAGAAAGAGTTGTGGGTGCCAGCTGGAATAGGACTGGAACAAGAAATGTTGCACATACCCCACAAAGAGACAGGCATAACTGGGGCCCATGGCCACCCATTTGATCTGAAGAAAATGATAGGAGTTAAAAGGGAAAGTGTTGAGGGTGAGGACGAGCTTGGCCAAGCAGAGGAAGATGGTGGTGGGTGGGAATGTTCAGGCCCTTGTTCCAGGAAGAAGCAGAGAGCCCTGAGACTATCCTGGTGGGGGGTGGATTTGTAAAGAGATTGCATGTCCCTGGTAAATAGGAGGCAGCTGGAATCTGCAAACTGGAAATTTTGAAAATGATGTCAAGTGTCAGAAGAATCACGGATGTACATGGGCAGGGACTGGACCAGGGGAGAGAAGACCAAGTCAAGGTCAGAAGAGATGACGTCTGTGTGGCAGGAGCAGGCTGAAACAATGGGTCTGCCTAGACGGTTCTGCTTGTGGACTTTTGGAAGGAGGTAGAAGTGAGCTGTGTGGGGCTGAGGGACTATCAGCTTGGAGACAGTGGAGGGGAGATCACCAGATGAAATGTTCCCAAAGTTGATACAATGGCCTGATGCATCATAATAGGGTCATGCTCCAGGCGAAGATAGGTGGAGGTATCTGAGAGCTGGTGCATCAGTCTCCTGGAGTCTATTGATTTCTGTCTTGAAACTGCTCAAAGATTGAGTTTCTGCAACCCTCTGGCATAGAGAATATTCATCATTCATCTTTTGTTGCATTGTTATAACGTTATTGCTAAACATTGGTAGTGCGGATCTGATAAAATTCAACTTACATCATGGTTGAAAACCTGGGATGAGATTCCTCTGGCAAAAAGTTATTCAATGTTGGTTTTTGGCTGTGGAATTTGCAATTACCTCCTGTCCAATCAAGGTGATGCAAGCAACGCAAACATTATGCTCATCTGGTGTGATTGTGTGGTCCTGCCAAGCGCCAAATCTGCTGCTGAACGAGCTCAGTGGGATTGTAAAGGGGGGCAGGGGACAGAGATGTTGGAAGGTATGCACGTGGCTAGCACAATTTAAAGGTAGCTAACACTGCTGAAAGCCAGGCTGCTTCTTTTAAAGGAAAGGTACATTCTGATTGCAGCAGATATCAGAAAACCATCGCAAAGTGTTTGAGCCATAAGAGAGAAGCTATAGGAACAGAAGTAGGCTCATCGAGTCTGCTCTGCCATTCGATCATGGCTGTATAATTTCTCAGCCTCATTCTCTTGCCATCTCCGTATAACCTTTGATGCTCAATGATGTGGCCTCTACAGTCTTCTGCAGCAATGAGTTCCACAGCTTCACTTCGACCCTGGCAGAAGTAATTCCTCCTCATGTCAGTGCTTAAGGGCATCCCTTCACTCTGAAGCTGTGCCCTTGGATCCTCGTCTCTCCCACTGGTGGAAACATCTTCTCCATATTCACATGATTCAGGCCTCTCAATATTCTGTAAGTTTCAATGAGATCCCCCATCATCCTTCTAAACTCCATCCAGTACAGACCCAGAGTCTTCACCTGCTGCCCATATGAGGAGTACTGTATTTCCAAGGTCATTCTTGTAAACCTCATTTGGATTCCCTCCAGGGCCAGCACATCCTTCTTCAGATACAGGGCCCAAAACTGCTCGCCATATTCCAAATACAGTCTGACCAGCGTGAGGTAGACAATTCTCTATACATGCCAGTATTTTGCCATACTGTGGATCTTATCTTATTCAGCAGCCTTCTGTGTGGTACCTTGTCAAAGGCTTTCTGGAAATCCAAACAAATCACGTCAACTAGCTCTCTTTTGTCCAACTTGTTTGTTACCTCCTCAAAGAATCCTAACAGACTTGTCAGGCATGATCTCCCGTTGATGAAGCATTGCTAAATCGCCCCTTTTGGCCATGCACTTCCAAATTCTGCACAATCTCATCCTCAATAATAGACTCTAAAATTTTACCTATGACTGAGGTCAGGCTAACTAGCGTATATTTCCTGTATTCTGCTATTCTCCCTTCTTAAACAGGGTTCTACATTAGCCATTTTCCAGTCCTCTGGGATCTTCCCTAACTTCATTGATTCTTGAAAGATCACCACTAATGCCTTTACAATCTCCTCAGCCTTCACCTACAGAACTCTGGGGTGTAGTCTATCTGATCTGGGTGATTTATCCACCTTCAGACTAAGCAGCTTCCCCTACACCTTTTCCTTAGTGACGGTCACTAAACTCACCTCTGCCCTTGACTCTCTTTAAGTTCTGGTATTTTGCTGATGTTTTCCACTGTGAAAACTGATGGAAAGTACCCATTCAGCCACTCTTCCATTTCTTCGTTCCCCATTACTACTTCTGCAGCCTTAAATTCCTACTCTTGCTTCTCTCTTATTTTTTATATATCTAAAAACAAGCCCTTGCCATCTTCTTTTTAGATTGCTTATTAGATTCTTATTAGATAGCTTATTAGATAGCTTACCCCCATATTTCATCTTCTCCCTCCTTATTACCTTGTTATTTATCTTCTGCTGGTTTGTAAAGGCTACAAAATTCTCTATCTTCCCATTAATCTTGAACATATTGATATTCATTCTATTTTGCATTTATGCTGTCGCTGACTTCCTTGTCCCTTGGCAGCTATGGTTGCCTCGTTCTCCTCTTAGTATGTTTCTTCTTCATTGGGATGAATTTCTGTTCTGCCTCTGAAATTCCCCAAAAACTTCTGCTTTTGCTGCTCCACCATCTACCCTGCTAGTTTCCCCTTCCAATCAACTCTAGCCAGCTCCTCTCTCTTATCTTTACAGTTACCTATGCTGAATTGTAATACAGTTACAACTGATTCCAGCTTCTCCCTCTCAAAGAGCAAGATGAATTCTATTATATTATGGTCACAGACCCCTAGGGGTTCCTTCACCTTAAACTCCCTAGTCGAGTCCACATCCAGAAATCCCAAATTGCCTGTTCCCTAGTGGACTTTACCACAAGCTGCTCAAAAAAAAAAATGCTGTGTAGTTATTCCATAAATTCCTTTTCTTGGGATCTGCTACCGTCGTGATTTTCCCAGTCTACCTGCATATTGAAATCTTCCATGATTATTCTAATAGAGCCTTTTTTACATGCCTTTTCTATCTCCTGATTATTTTTTCTTCCCCACATCCAGAATATTGCCAGGAGGCCTGTACATACCTCCCATTAGGGTCGTTCTCAAAAGGAACACAGAGTACCAAAAAAGCAGCAAGCCAGAGAAAGAGGAAGGTCCTGGGTTTTCTGCATTGAGGCTGAAGATTTTTGCCTGTAAGTCTGGAAGGGAGCGAGACCTCAATCTGCAGTGAGCCAGGAAGTTATCAAGACACATGATTTTGATGGGAATAGGAGCTGATTGCAGGGAGGCCATTCAAGAAGTCTATAACTGAGGACCTTTGTATTATATTACTTTTATAACAGTTGAGTACATTAATGAGGCAAGGACCATGATAACATGAGATGCCCAGCAGGTATGTGGACTCCAAACAGCAACAACAGTGTAAAGGTATGTACAAAAGTTGCTTTATAACTGCAAACAATCAGTTGCCCTTTTAGGTAAACCTGTTTGAGATTTTCAAATACATTTAACCAATTCCACTTCCCAATCCAATATAGGACGCTAATTCTGTTTTATGGAAGGTAACACAAGAATAAAGCATTGGTTGCAATGCCACATAAAATTCAATGATTTCACATAAGTGGTCAAATTACGTAAAAGTGTCTTCAAAGATCATCTTGCTATCACAGCCAGAAGTTGACACATTGCTCAATGCACTCACCCAGCAGCATTGCTTTTCAATCAGGCTTCACGCCTGACATTCATATGCTCCACGTCATGCTTACTCTTCATTGCTGCAAGCCTAATGTTCACAACTTACATCTTTGACATAATTCCAGTTGTTGACCTGTAACTGCTGCATCACCCAAATACATTGCAACACTCTCAGTGACACTCTTTCTTTTTACCTGCAGCTCAAGGGACAACACAACGTAGAAGGTGAAATCTGCAGGGGACAAGCACTCCTGCCCCTCCTAAGCCGCTCAGAGGGAGAGGATAGGTTTTGTGAGTTATTGGAGTGGCGCTGGCAGGAGTTATGGCATTTGTATTACTGAGAATATTTGATATTAGAGTATACATTGGTCTTGTTTACGGTCTCTAGTCCCATTTCAACCTTATCCAATAACTGTGTATGCTGTAGCTGGAGTAACTGTAGGCAACTTGCTTTCCAGCCAGCTTGCCTTCCCTCAGCATAACCCTCCCCTTCTGCATTGATAATTCCAGATACCTAAGGGCTGTCAGCTGGATTGCCTGTGCAGCCCTGGCGAAGGGCGAAAACAGGAGCAGACACCTGATGAAGAAGCACCAATATTTAATTTGGCTACAAACTCAGATACTGCTACTGCATGTACTTCAGAGGACAGTATTGATATTGGGATCTGGGCATGGTAAGCCACTGACCATGAGAGGGAGACTGTGAGACTGGGGAGGATACAACACGGGTATCACCTCCCCAGAGTGCACGTCTCTAATGGATTTTGCTCAGAGGACTCAGATGAGGATTTTGATGAGGAGGTGTATTAGTAAAAAGTGAATAGTGATTGGCAGGATTGCCATGGAATCTGTTGTCACTCCCAAGAAGCATGGAGGAGTCCGGCTTTGTGCAGAGCTTGGAGCTTATCTGTCACAGTATGGAATTTGTGGCCAGCTACATGGCCACATTACAGCCTAGCTTATAGCCATCTGAGTGCTACATGCGAGCACAGATTGAGGTCATGGGATTCATGCTTGCCGCTATGTAAACCCAGCCTGGACCCACTCTGATTCGGATTGTTGCCATTGTGGCTGGAGGTACCGGTGCTCAAAATGGCACAAAGATCCTCATAACAGTTGCACAAACTGTGCTCCAGCTGATCACTGGGACTGATGAATGGGCCACACTGGGGGAAATGGCAGCAACTTCATGGCACCAGAACCTGCCATCTTCTCCCTGGAGGATTTAATTCATGATCCCACTGCTGCCACTCTGTGTATTTGCCGATAGATCTCAGCCTCCCCAAATCCAACATCCCAGGCTGAGGGGAGAGTAGTCTGAAACTGGGTCTGACTGTCTAAATGAGCATTCTGACTTAGTTTCATTGCCCTGCCTTTTCTCTATTATAATTCCAACTGTTTCTACTCAAATAGTCCAATGACCAGATAACCGTTTGTGCTGTGTAGATATGAGTTATACATCAGGACCTTGCAGAATTGCCAGAGTAGTGGACTCTGAGGGAATTGCTTCGAAAATTGATTATTCCAATTGGTAAATCACCTGAACTTGGAACCCTCTAAAAATATCTATTTAACTCCTAAAATTTAGAGGTTTCCACTGGAGTGAAGTTGACAGTTACCCAGGACAAGTTAAAAAATTAAACTTTGATTAGCTCTTGGGTAAATATTAAACTGAGCGACCTCCAACTTCCCACACTCCCGCACACACACCTCTAATTACAACCTCACCACCACCCCTCCACGCCCATTACACCCACCGGTCTCTAACCTGACACCACCTCCCTTGCTGAACCTGATACTCACCTCGCTCCTATGTGACCTGACACCCGCTTCTCCCTCCACTGACTGCTGCAACTGAGAGCAGAAGTGTCATAGTGAAGACAGAGGTCTTTCAGCCCTTCGTAATTTTACCAGCTCTCCAAATGAGTATTGAAAAGCGGCCTTGAAATTTGAAATGAGCAAGTTGCATGGAGAAAATCAAATGGAAGTAGACCTGGAACAGTGGAACAGTTTTGCATAGTTCACCTGGTAAATAATGCACTCGAGAAGATTTTGAATACTGTACCGCAGTGTTTAAAATTGTAATGACTCGCATTTGAAAGCTACAATGAAATACAACACGTTTTGAATGACAGTGTATTTCCTGTCAACTCTCAGGCTATGAAGATTGTGTGCACAGAATGAGAAATAATGCTTTTGTTTGTTCAAGTTGCCACAATAGTGTATATCTGCAGGCCTTCGTACAATTTCTTGACATATTTCCTTCTGCGCAAGTATGGGTTATAATAGAATAATAAAAAAAGAGCAGATCACCCAGTTCATCAGGGACCTTAAATACAAGACTGTGTGCCCTGTTCTACTGAGTCCTTTATGCTGCCAGTCTTAACATCAACAACAAAATTCAATTTCCTTCAATTCACTTACCTAATAAAACATCATTTTTCCAGTATGTCACATACATTCAATGAGAAAAAAGAGAATGTTTCCACATATTTTTACTTTTTACTTAGTATATGCAGACAACAGAGGAAAACGGTGGAAAATGCCAATGGGATTTCTCAGACAATTGACCTTGTTTGCTAATCGTGCATGTGGATTTCAATAAATTATAAAGGGAATTAACAGTCATGACCCAGTTTTCCTCTAAAATCATATATGGACAAGGAACTGGAGCTTAGAAAGGGATAGTTAATACAGAGTTTAAATTGTGTTTGCCAGGTAGAAGTGTCGGTAATAATGTGAGTTAGTGTGCTGATTTCACTCATCGTAGCTGGGTTCAAATTTCCCAAGTCTCCCTTTGTGGCCAAAATATTGTCCATAACTGAATTGTACCATTTATTACTAAACCTAACAATCTGCTTTTGATAGCTTTAGCACAAAATGGAACTCAGAAGTATTCTGGTGCCGTCAGCACTATATGACGGCAAGAGATTTTTTTAGGATGTTGCATTTTTTATTGAGTTGACGGAGAGCAGTGCCATGTTCAAATATACTCAACTTCTACTCACCTTTCATTTCAGGTGACTTTTCAGCAAGTATGAGGTATAGAAGGGAATGAATGACTATGGACTTGGGATATAACCTTGCTCACCTCAGTGACCCTGGTGACTTGTCTTCCGTGATATTTAATTAAGTAACCTCTTTGTAGTGATGAGAACCAGGTAGATCTAATTGACTATGAGATCCTTGATTGGGCTTGCTAACCTGGACCAATCAGGGAGCCCTGGCTGACAGATATAAACAGGGGATTCAGAGAGTTGCCTGACTTTAGGGACTGGCTCCGAGCTGGCTGGTCGGAGCCAGTGCACCCTGTAAATAAAGGGTGACGTGGTGACGGAATACCAGCCTCTGTGCAGTTACTTCATCTCTCCTTAAACAAAAAGGGTAGAACATCACTTTATATGACACACAAAAAAGGCATGGATCATGAGCTGGAGTCTACCGTTGGCATCAGCTCATGGAGAATACCTGAGAGTTGCGAAGTCTGGATCATACCTTACACTCGATCTTCTGGCAAACTAAAGACAGGGTCTATTCATAATAGGTTGTTTCTCTGAAACATTCACCTGCATCTTTGAAGGTGGTAGAATAATTAAATAAAGCTATGAACAAACATACAAGATCTTGCGTTTATAAGTAGATATGTTGAGTAGAAAACTGTGAGTGCATCACTAGTTAGGCCTCGGATTAGGCATCGTTGCCAATACTGCGTGTGACTCTTTCAGAAGGATGACAAGGCCTTAGGAGAAGTGCAAAGGACAATAATACCAACAGTGAAAGATTATTTATGTGGAGAGACCGGAGAAACTGAGACTGTTCTCTTTAGAGTAGGAAAGGCCAAGGAAAGATTTAATAGAGGTGTTCTAAACTGTGAAGTGTTTTGACATACCAAAGAAGGAGAAATTGAAAATTGGAGAATTTTATTGGAAGGAGGGTGACAACTGACAAAAAAAAAATCCAAGGCGAGAAACGGAGAGTTTTTTTCTAATTTTAAGGAACAAGTTGTTGTGACGCAGAATGACTTGGCTGAAAGGCTGGTGGAATAAAATCAAGAGTGAATTTCAATTGGATATATCTTTAAAAAGGGGAAAAGGATTGCAGGGCTTGGGAAAAGGTTAGAGACATAGATTAATTGGTTAACCTTTTCAAAGAATTGGCACAGACGTGTAAAGATGAATGACTGCATTCATTGTTATATTCTATGTTCTTTTGGGCACTTGTATTCTGCTTTTGTCTAATACCACAGCACATATCTTTCATAAAACCACAGTTGAGACCTGATGGCAGTCTTTAACTGCTTGGAAGGGATATGTGACTGTGAGCCCCAAAGTCTGGATCTTTTGTCTAGTAGTCTGGATGCCAGTCTGAGTAACAGTTTCCTGCTTGAGACCTTTCCAATTGGGCCAAAGATGCAGCCAAATTCTGTGCTTGATATAGCTTTCAATATAATAATGGCTATTTGGATGGAGACCAAATGGTCGACAGAAATGCCAACGGGGGTTTGTTAAATGCTTCTGAGTGATCGGTGAATCATAGATCTAAATATGCATTGCTTCTCGTTGGAGAATGAGCCAGCTGGGAGAGACCATTAACAAATAAGAAGGAGAACACTGCAAGGCTTTGGTGGTTTTAATTTTACCTTTGAGCCAATCTTCATGGTGGCAATTAAAATGAAGGATCAAAAGAATGGTGTATCAATGAGTGACTGGCCCAAATTTGTTGATGGCATTATACAGATAGGCAACAGATGCTGGAATAAATTAATCTAGCCAAGGGACCCTCTCCTCATGAGGTGCTCATGTCTGAAGGATGTTGATTTCAAATTTTGCCTGGAAGAGGCTCCAAGTTCTTATTTAAAATAAAAGAACCTCTAGAAGCATCTAAACCATGTCTAAAGGACATGAAAGCCAGAAAATGATGCCATCACATTTACAAGCCACTCCATTAAGAATGATTGCTGAAATGCCAGAGAAGGCTAATCTGAGTGCCAAAAATAATTGGAAGGTGAATTTATGAGCCATATGCATGAACAAGTATTTGTTCAACAGTTCACCAGTATGGCTATATTTTCCTCCATCCTGTTGTGCAGAGGGTACAGAAAATGCACTGCTTTTGTCCACAACTGACACCGGATGGACCTGCATTAATATCAGGACTCTCTCTCTCTCACTGTCTCTCTCTCTCTCTCTCTGTCTCTCTCTGTGGAATCAGAGGAGATTCCTGTTGCCAGTGGAGCAAGATAATGTAATCTTTACAGCTTCAAAGAAACAAGAGAGAAATAATAATAGCAATTGAGAATGAGGGGAAAGGTTGTGACAGTGACAAGATAGCCAGGGAGTAGTGCTATCAAAGGATTTCTGATCAGATTTTAATTTCTTATACAGGGGATGAGAGAATCTTTTTTAAAAGAATAGTCCTCCTATAATGGGAACAACATTTAATCATGGTTGGACACTGGTTTTGTAAGTACTTAGGAGTAAAGGGAGTGTAAAGTGGCTGATTCAAAAGAGGAAACAGCTTCATGGAAAGGATTTTAGCCAAAGAAATGTCCCATTGATAGTTCAGTCAAAAATTTAGATTTCTATCCGTCTGATTACAGAATCAGAAGAAATAACCGCATTGGGACATTCAAAAAGAAAATGGTATGAATAGTTGACTATCTTTAAGCAAATGACCCTGTGCCTGCAAATTGCAGAATTAGATCAATGGCAGATCAATTGACTAATGGGTAGAAGTCCTGTCCTGCTGCACTTTTGGCATAAGCAAATCTTTGGGTTATCAGAAGGCAGCAAACTACAGCACATCAAGAGCGTTAAACTAACTCGTTAGGCATAAATATGCACTGAAATGTCCTTTCAACATATGCAAGGAGTTTGTGACAGGGCTGGTAATTATAAGGAGGACACTGGTGTTAAATTGTTGATTATTGTTATCAACTAGTCATCATCCTCTACTTTCTTTTTTCCACCCCTGATTACCTGGTGGGGGAGTGCAAACGTAGTGTTGTGGACTATGAGTGAAGGTCACATGATGATCATCTAGTATGTCCAAGACAATAGTGAATACAATTGAACTCATGAGCAGAGTTCCAGAACTGTGTACAATGTATCACAAAATTACCTGTAGAACAGGCATGCCTTATAATTCAATCCACGTTTCCAAGAAAACAAGTTTCTGAGAGCACGGTTTTGCTACTCATGCCAAGCAGACTCGGCCTGTTTCAAACAGATGGATTTGTTTCAGGGTGACCTGAACCAGTGAGAACTCATGCGAACAAGAGAACAGAGGAAGCTGTGGTCCAGGGAGTAATCTTGATCAAATATAATAACCTTCCTCTTGACGAGGACTGATCCATCTTTCCTAAAGGAATGGGCTGTTCTCCATATTCTTTTCCCCTAGATCAGGAGAAGGCAGTCAACATGAAAGATAGCAAATATTTATTCAGGAGCATTGGGTTCGGGACACAGTTTGTTGCTTGGATTCAATTTCGGTACACTGCATTAGAATGTCTAATAAAGGTTAGCAGATCCTAGACAATGGCCATTTGCTTCAGAAAAGGAGTGCATCAGGGGCATGTTTTACCTGATCAGTTACGTCTAATTTGCATGGAGCTATTCCTGCGCCTTTCGTGGATGAGTTTGTAAGGGCTGGCTCTCTGCAGGACATTTGTACTGATGGCATGCTCCCTATGTTCACGGACCAAGCTGAACTGTGGAGAATGTGAGAGGACCAAGAAGTATATACACACTACAGTGTCCTCTGTAGAGAATAACTGGGGATTTGTTTCCAGCTTCTGGTACATCAGTGGCATGTGAACTTTCTAACAGCAGAGCTCGGGATCTTCACCCGTCTCCTGTATTTGGGAGTCTATCTTGTTCCTGCTGATAAATCCTGGCTGGTGAACTGGAAAGAGCTGGAGGACATAATTCACCACCCACTTAGGTCACCGGGCCAGACTGTTCCAAGTCAGGTCCTACAAGTATCAAGCTTTGGTCATGGAGTAACCGATTGCTGACGTGTTGTGGTGCTGGCTAGTTACTTTAATCCCCTCCCCCACAGATTTGGCAAAAAAGCGGTATGTATGATAGTTATGAATTTCCTCTTGGACTGAGTCTCTGCCAATGTTCTAATTCTCCTGCATAGGGATGGCAGTCAGACACTGGCGTGCCTTGTGCTTTGACAGTGAGTTTCCAGCTTCTGAGCCAGTAACAATGCCATTATATTGAGTGCCCTCCTAGATGGTGTGTTTTGGCAGAATAATTCTTCTGCCAGGTGCACAGCTCAACTATGACATGAAAGTCCAGTCCATGGTTCTGTCTGGTCTTTGTAACTCTTGTCTACCTTTTACCAGGACCTGATTAATATTTAGGACACAGTGGCCTTACTCCACACCTGCCTCCCATCAGGCCTGATGGCTATCTTTAGGGAGACATTGCTTAGGCACCTCAGGCAGTAAGATGGATGTCTGGTAAAGGAGAAGGATCAGGCTGACCAGACATGGGACATGTATTTAATGCTGGAGAAGCGGGCTAGATTCTGCTAGAGAAGCTCACTAGTTATGTGCCACCTAATGGCCAGTTTTTGGCCAAAACCGTCCAAGTGTCAAAACAGCAGCACTCAATCCTGAAGGTACTTGTGGTGTTCAGATGGATCAAACTTGTGGTGGGTATCCATCTGACTGATCCCTGTTTGGATAAAATTTCACATTGGTATAGGGCCCTGAGAAAACCAACAATTTGTGCCATCTTAGGAAAATAGGTCCTTCTGTTTCCTTCCAGTCAGACAGGAGGAGTTTCCTGTATGGCCTACTGCTGTACATTCTTCACTTCCTTATGTTTGTCTGCCTTCAAGACAAGTGTTCCACTTTGTCTTCCCGTGGTATCAGTGTCCTCTAGTGAAGGACTCTCTCTACAGGAGTGCCCCTCTTTTCCATCAGAGTGTTGCGTGCAGTAGTTCACAGGTTAAGATTCCCACATTGCCTGGGAGTTTTGCAGCCTGAAGGAGTTCATGGATCATGCATACAAAAATTCTAAAAGGTTCCAGTCCCTTTATTTGCTATTTACAAAAGGACCAGTTCTAAATTTTTGGTCACAGCTTCAGCAACATGCTCCTGATGTTTGAGCACAGTGCAGAGGTGGGAGGGCAAGTCGAGGGGAAGGAACTCATGTGCCTGCTCCTGGGTTTGGCCGATGTGGCCATTAAGAGGTCCAGGCAGTGAGCAGTGCAGGGGCTTGTTGCACCCAATCGCCAGCTTATCTTTCCATGGAGAGGGAGCACACGGTGTCTGCTGGTAGATTTCGGGCCTTCAACAATTGAGTTAGCGCTGTGGGGTGGGCTGGGCCACAACATCACACACTCACCTCAAACGAGATTGTTTAATTTAACTTTAGCAAATTCCCTCTGCAATTATGATTTTTATTACAGAGACCCTTGGGGCTGTTTACAGTTTTTTTTGATTACTTAAAAACTGTAGAAAGGAGGTGTGGTGGTGGCACTCTACCTCAAACACATAGACCCCAATACGACAGAAAACAAAAAATGCTGGAAATCACAGCAGGTCAGGCAGCATCCATGGAGAGAGAGCAAGCTAACGTTTCGAGTCTAGATCAGAGCTTGCTCTCCCTCCTGATGGATGCTGCCTGACCCGTTGTGATCTCAAACATTTTTTGTTTCCAGTACAGATTCCAGTATTTGCAGTAATTTGCTCTCACATTGAGCCTAATATGCCAGTTGGGAGGTGACAGGTCCCTTTCAGTAATATCTTTATAATGTCTCCACTGAGCATCCCCCTTTCTAAAGTGGTTTCCTTGTGCTATCGTCACAAACTCACCTCCTCAACCACCAACCGTGCCCATCTCATCTGATGTTAGCTCAACTCTCCCCGTTACCACAGCCAGGTGTACTCACCACCGATGGGATATCCCAGGATACCTGGCACTGGACACCATCATTAAATGTTCATTGATGCACCAGGTCAAGCACTGTAAGTCCAGACCCACCCTGTATGGTTCATGATATAAAAGATAAGGTGGAATTGATGACATGTTTTTTGGACAGGGAGCTGTAGGTTCTGGTGGATAGGCTATTACAGAGAACGAACATCTGCTTCCCAAAGCACCAGCAGAGTAGGCCACGACACCTGTTCATTGCAGTCTCAGCCATCTGGAAGAATGCTGGGCAGCGTAGGAAGAAGGTCAATGACCTTTTGTGCTCTACCGGGGTAAGTGCCACCATCACAGCACCCACTGAAGCTCATGCTCTACTATTCTCATTTGCATACAACATCCTTCCTCACCCACTCTTACCCATTGCCCCACATCACAAACACCACTCACCCCCTCCAAGTCTATGGTCCTGACCTCAAATGTACCAAGCAGCCAAATGATTGTGCATAAGCTCTCAGAGACTGCCCTTGACTTACTGTGTTGGAACCTTCTGTCTGAAGGGCATTCCTAAAATCGCTTTCAGTATGGAAGCAGGCCATTTGGCCTATTGAGTTCACATTGCCCCTCTGAAGAGGATCCCATCCAGATCCACCCCCCTACCCTATCCCTGTAACCCTGCATTTCCCATGGCTAATCCACCTAGCCTGCATCTGTCTGGACACTATGGGCAATTTAGCATGGCCAATCCATCTAACCTGCACATCTTTGGACTGTGGGATGAAGCTGGAGCACCCAGCAGAAACCCACCCAGACACAGGGAGAATGTGCAAACTCCACACAGACAGTCGCCCGAGGGTGAAATCAAACCTGAGTCCCTGGTGTTGTGAGGCGGCAGTGCTAACAACTGAACCACTGTGCCACCTCTTGACTTGACTGAGAGCAACTCCCATTAGATCTTGACACAAGTCCAGTCAATTCCTGCAGTGTGTTTGCTCCGTAGCCACTGACATATGGTGTAAGTGTGAGATTGACGTCGCATGGTTCTGTACGGTGACATGTCCATCCCCTTGACTAATGACTGCTGACAACCACAATAAGCTTCCTGGCTTTGTGTCTTCTCTAAATGGAAAGACAAGACAAAAGTAGCAAGCACCTGGTAGCTCTGGCTGAGACACAAAGCGCTAAAAGGTAAGGCAGGAATGCTGAGTGTCCTGGTAAGTATTGAGTGAGTGAAGTCTAAGAGAGCAAGTAAGCAGCCCTGAGATGAAGCCTGGTCCATTTCTGTGAGCTGGGTGCCTATCTCTGTGCACAACGCATTCTGAAGAAAGGTGCTGGTGTGTTCTAAAGTGCAGAAGTGTACAGTAACTGGATCAGAGATGTGCCATGCTGTTGTGGTGAGGCTGGAATGTGTCAGGTGCCACATATAGGGTATATTCAACCACTACCCACGCAATGTGCCCTCAGATGTTGGTACTGGGTGTCCAGGAGAGCAGTGCAGAAGAGCAAATTGTGAGATGGAGTTACTGTTCAGATGTTCATGTCAAGAATTCTCATCGTCTAGTTTCTGTATAGAGTGGTGAAATAGGACAGTGCACATTAATGCTGTGATTAAAAAAAGTGATTATCCTCATCAGTTGGCCTCTCACTGCATTCTAGTGAGAATCTTGTCTCAGTGTCTAACGCTGTTGAAACATGTCAATTGTTGATCATGACATCAAGAAAGCTGTCTTCTCACCTGATTCTCCCAGATTTTACAGCATTGCCTGAATCATCCGGAGCCTGAGAATCCGATACAAGGTCATCGCTTGAAACTTTGACTGGTTCTCTCTCCAACGCGTGCTGCCAGACCTGTTGGACATTTCCATGACTTTGTCAGATAAGTCACATTTCTTTATTGGGACCCTGAGTGAAGTTTTGTCTGTTTCTGTGCTATTAAAAGCCATTCAAATGTTGACCAAGGTTGAGAATGGTGTGAATAGTGATACACCTTCAAAAACGTCTGTTCCATTCTCTCAAATCAAAACAGTCTTTAGAGTTTTAGGTAATTTATGTCTAAGTGGTAGTCCTTCAATAGCCTACAATTGTCTCTGTTAATGTTTATAAACATTTATTTTGCTCAGTAATAAGGGTAATTTTCCTTTTAAGTAAAGTAACACTGTAGCCTATAAATCATTGCAGCACTGCAAATCCTTTCTAATTATTCATCAGGCTGCTGGAAGTTAGTTGGTGCATGCATTATGATGTTATTTTATTCTGTTCAAAAGCATTGTGTTATTGCAAACATTTCAAATGATTTTAATGATAATTACAGACTGCTGTATACCATTACAGGTGCAGTTACACCACATGTACTACAATGGGTCAAGAGGTGGATCCTCACTGACTTGGCAAATGAAAAAAGGAATGGTCAATATGTCTGCCAGGAATAGCCATATCCCACAAATGAGTATAACAGTTGAATCCCTGGTCTCTACACATGACTGATACATGTTACATAGGATAATGTCTCTGAAATGGTTAATAATTATATTACATTGGATCCATTATCATACACAGGCTGCGGGTGAAGCCAAGGAATTCTACTTAGATAACAAGCATGGGGCTGGATGAACACAGCAGGTCAAGCAGCATCATAGGAGCAGGAAAACTTGACGTTTCGGGCCTAAACCCTTCATCAGAAATGGGAGAGGGGAAGAGGGTTCTGAAATAAATAGGGAGAGATGGGGAGGCGGATAGAGGATGGATAGAGGAGAGGATAGGTGGAGAGGAGGCAGACAAGTCAAAGAGGCGGGGATGGAGCCAGTAAAGGTGAGTGTAGGTGGGGGAGTAGGGAGGAGATAGGTCAGTCCAGGGAGGACGGACAGGTCAAGGGGGCGGGATGATGTTAGTAGATAGGAGATGGGGGTGTGGCTTGGGGTGAGAGGAAAAACAGGTTAGGGAGGTGGAGATGAGCTGGGCTGGTTTTGGGATGCGGTTGGGGGAGGGGAGATTTTGAAGCTTGTGAAATCCACATTGATGCCATTGGGCTGCAGGGTTCCCAGGCTGAATATGATT
>JAHRHZ010000133.1:65308509-65369094 GCA_024137785.1 Ginglymostoma cirratum
CCAAGCTATGCCTGCCTCTTTGTAGGTTATGTGGAACAATCCCTCTTCCGTACCTACACTGGCCCTAAACCCCACCTCTTCCTCCGTTACATTGATGACTGCATCGGCGCCACCTCGTGCTCCCACGAGGAGCTCGAACAGTTCATCCAATTCACCAACACCTTCCACCCCAACCTGAAGTTCACCTGGACCATCTCCAACACTTCTCTCTCCTTCCTGGTCTCAGTTTTAGAGGGAGGCAGATTTATTTGTACCAGTAACTATGCCTGACCGCATGTTATTACACTTATTGCTATCAAGCAATAAACTTTCTCATTATCTAGGAACATTGCCTTATCTGTAGATACGCTGTATGGTGTACCCTTTACCGTTAATCATGAGATAGGTCCATGATGGAGCAATGGCAAAAACGGTGTCAGTAGACTATCTCAAACCACCCTCATCCCAGTTACGCACTGGGTGGCAGTGAGGTGGCAGATATCATAAGGGGTCTTAAATCCAAGGAAAGATATATTGGCATTAGATGCATTCCCTGTGAAAGTTCAAGAGCTGATAATACGTACCGAGGGAGTATCCTTTGAGGCAAGGTTGAGTAGGGATGCATTCCTTGGAATTTAGAAGAATGAAAGGCAACCTTATAAAAACATATACTATTCCTCAAGGACTGGACAGGGTACATGTGGAGTTTATTTCCCCTTGTGGGAGAGTCAATGACCAGTGGGCATAATCTCAGAATAAGGACTCACCGATTTAAGACAGAGATGAGGAGGAATTTCTTCTTTCAGAGGGTAGAGAATCTGTGGAATTTTTTACCATACTGTTGATGTTGTGCCATTAAGTTGAGGCTAGGCCATTAAGTATTGTCAAGGCTGAGATTGACAGACTTTTATTCTGTAAAGCATTCAAGGCTATGGCGAAAAGGCAGGAAAGTTAAAGTTGAGAATTACCAGATCAGTCATAAACTTATTGCACGGTGGAGCAGACTCGGCAGGCTGAAAGGCCTACTTCTGCTCTTAGGACATACTGTCTTATGTTACTGGGAGTGCTCATCCAGCAAATAACACATTATCTTGAAGAAGACACAAGCATTCTAGAGTCCCTTCATGTAAATATAGGCCAGCAGTTTGTGCCTCCTATTAGGCAGAATGACAGGGCCAAGCTTTGACTGCCTCTACTGTTATTTCACCAGGAATGGGGCAGCTTTTGTCATATAACACTACTGCCAGGTATAACCTGATCATCCACTTGCATGATAACAAGCATGGGGCTGGATGAACACAGCAGGTCAAGCAGCATCATAGGAGCAGGAAAACTTGACGTTTCGGGCCTAAACCCTTCATCAGAAATGGGGGAGGGGAAGAGGGTTCTGAAATAAATAGGGAGAGAGAGGGAGGCGGATAGAGGATGGATAGAGGAGAGGATAGGTGGAGAGGAGGCAGACAAGTCGAAGAGGCGGGGATGGAGCCAGTAAAGGTGAGTGTAGGTAGGGGGGTAGGGAGGAGATAGGTCAGTCCAGGGAGGACGGACAGGTCAAGGGGGCGGGATGATGTTAGTAGATAGGAGATGGGGGTGTGGCTTGAGGTGAGAAGAAAAACAGGTTAGGGAGGTGGAGATGAGCTGGGCTGGTTTTGGGATGCGGTTGGGGGAGGGGAGATTTTGAAGCTTGTGAAATCCACATTGATGCCATTGGGCTGCATGTTTGGGATGGGGACCTCCAGTTCGGGCAGACGGTGCTCCTGCAGGACCTCCTCCCCCACACACTGTGAAGAACTTTACTGCGGTCTCTCGCTTCCACTTGCCACTTGCAGGGGTCAGTCGAGCAGGTTCTGGTGAGTCCATCCAACTTACCTTAACTGCAGGTGTCTACTGCTGCTCTTGGCCTAGAAGCTGCTGCAGTCCAAGAATTAGCCACCATAGCTAGCAGTGGGGCTGGGTCAGAACTCTCTTTGTGTTTTCTTCCTGTTAGAAACTTGAGTTTAAAACAGGTACTTTAGTTCATGCTTCATTGGAGTATCATAAGGCAATTAATTCTCCTAAAATTTCAGCCAAAAGTGGCTTGACCGTAATAATGTTGTGTAGTAGTAACGTAGTGGATTCATAATCCAACAGAATACTCTCAAGGGATGGATTCATATCACACCACAGCAATTTAAATTCAATTAATAAAATATGAGCTTTAAAAAGCGATTCTTAGCATCAGTAACTTAGATGATTGTCAATTGTTGTAAAGTCCCACCTGGTTCACTAGCGTTCTTTAAGGAAGGAAATCTATCTTACTAATGTGATTCCAGACCTACAGCAATGTGGTTGACTCTTAACTACCCTCTGCAATGGATTAACAAAACACTCAGTTCAACAGTTATTGGGATGGACATATTCCATCAGAAAATAAAGTCCTCTTTGTCAACTAACATCTTCAGAAAAAGATTCACCTTGCTTTCTCTCTCAGGAAATTTGCTACATGCTGTTTTACTACAATATTTGCCAATGTAGCAGTGACTACAACTTTAAAGTAAACAATTTCTTGCAATATGAAATGCTTTCGGTGTCATGGGAGGCTACATAAATGCACACTCTTCCATCTTATACTTTCTACCAACTTAAAGAACCCAGTTTGAAGATTTGTCTTCTCCATTTTCTGTTCAAGGCAAGTGCTGACAGAAGAATCACACAGAATTTGGACCTCTATTGCAATCGAATATCGCTTAATCATAGTAAGAGCTACAGTACAGCGAACTTAGCAATACAAGTGCACTTCTGACAAGCACCTTAAATCTGCATCAACCATGAAAAGGTTTGATCCTATATCATGTGTGATGAAAACACAATCTCCATGACGACTGTGCCGGGGCTCAAAGAAGTAGTATTTATTACAGAGCTGTGCTTAAGTATTATGGGCTGCAAACTGCATTCAAATAATATGATAATATGACTTTTGCCATATGTGCCTGAAGCAGCCATTTTATTACATGCACCAGGAAGGAATGGCTACAATGAGTAAAGGAAGGGTGTGATTTTTTTTCCCTTGAGTTATTTTCCTTTACAGATATTTTATAGAAACTTTTTAAAATAGGTTTTCTGGCAACAGGTTATTGTAATTCTCAGACCCTGGACTGGAATATTGCTTTTAGTGGTACTTGAGCATGAGAGAGCAATGCTTTCACAGTCAATATTGAAACTGTGAATGAAAGCTAAGAACCAATGCCAGGCCAGTGCAGGACACCGACAGCATTTAAAAGAATGAAAGAACGTATGAGATACAGGAGAAAGAAACAATCATTTTGGGAATAGTGACAAAAGTTATTGCTCAGTTTCTATGGTTGATGCCAAAACATTGAATGTATTCAAGAGGCAACTAGATTTGGCACGTGGAGCAAATGGGATCAAAGGTTATGGGGAGAAAGCAGGGTTAGGCTATTGAGCTGGACGATCAGCCATGATTGTGAAGAATGGCAGAGCAGGCTCGAAGGGCCAAATGGCCTCAGCCTGCTCCTATCTTCTATGCTTCTGTGTTTCTCATGGAATAAAGGAGACTGCAGTAACATGGATACAAAATTAGCTGGGAGATGGGAAACAGAGAGTAAAATAATGCTGCCTGGCCTGCTGCGTTCCTCCAGTTCCACACTGTGTTATCTCTGACTCCAGCATCTGCAGTTCTTACTATCTCTGAGTAATAGTTAATGGATATTTTTTGGGCTGGAGGAATGTTAGTAATGGAGTTCCCCAGGCGTGAGTATTGGGATGCTAGCTTTTCCTGATTCATAACTTCTTCACCCAGGGAAGTGGTGAGCCCATGGAATTCTCTGCCACAGAAATCAGTTGAAAGCAAAAGATTGAATATTTTCAAGAAAAAGTTAGATATAATTCTTAGGGCTAAAGGGATCAAAGGATATGAAGAGAAAGCAGGAACAGGATACTGAATTAGATGATCAGCCATGACCCATTTAGGTCTTGGAGGGAAGAGGATAACACAAAGTATGTGGATGTTGCAAAACTTGGAAGCATTGTAAACTGTGAGGAGAACAGTGTCGAACTTTAAAAGGACATTGTGGATTGGTTTGATAGGTGGCAGATAAAGTTCATTGTGGACAACTATAGATTTGGGAGAATTAACATGGAGAGACAATACAAAATAAAAAGTAAAATAAAATACAGAACTGTGAATGCTGGAGTTCTGAAACAAACAAAAGCAGCAATTACTGGAGAAACGCAACAGGTCTGGAGGCATACGCGGAGAGAAACAGAGTTATCGCTTCATGTCCAGTGCCCCTTTTTCAGAATTGAACAGAACTGTTCTGAGGAAGAGTCACTGGACATGAAATGTTGACTCTGCTTTCTCTCCACAGATGCTGCCAGACTTGCTGTGTTTTTCCAGCAATTTCTGTTCTTATTAAATGTTCTAGGTTTTATTAAAAGAGGTATAGACTATGGGAGCAGAGAGGTTTAGTGGAACCTGCACAAAACATGAATTAGGCTTTAGCTGCACTATAGTCTACAGCTCTGGGTGCCACACTGTGGGAAGAACATGAATGTATTGGAAAGAGCACAGAAAAGGTTTATGTGAATGATACCAGTGATGGTTTCAGTTCTCAAGAATGACTGGAGAAGTTGAAACTGTTTTTCTCAGAGAAAAGAAGGCTAAGAAAGGATTTGATTAAAGTTTTCAAATCATGAGAGGCCTGGAAAAAGTAGACAGGGAGAAATTGTTCCTACTCATAAAAGAGATCAAGAACAAATGGGCACAGATATAAAATAGCATTCAGAAGAATAAAAAGTTATGTGAGAAACGCTTTACTTGCACAGCTAATATTTTGTCTGTGGAAATGTACCACCTGGAAATGCGATAGGAACATATTCAATCAAGGCGTTCAAGAGGGCATAAGATGCTTATTTAAATAGAAATAATGTGCATGGTTATGGCAATAGTGCTTGTTCAGTGAGTGATGGGCCAAATAGCCTTCTTCTGCACTGTGGCAATTCTGTGATTCTATGTCAAGATTGAAAATGAAAGGTTTAATGCTGGAAGAGGAGATCAAGGCAGGTAAAGAGTTCCATTGCTTTCTAACTGATGGGAAGGTCAAATTGAAGTGGAAAGTGTTATGATGGGTCTGGAATGTAACAGTTTAGCAACTAGCCATTCAGTCCATTGAGCTTGTGTGAGCAGTTTTCCCTGCAAACCATTTACTTCAATCACCCTCTCCTGATCATCCCTGCCTTCTCATTTCACGAGACTGAGGATTTTTGTATGATTATTTTAAAAACAAAACCTCCCACAATCTGCTTTATTGATGCAACCCATTATGCTTCAGCATGATTGAAACTAATAAGACCGTGTACATAGTGGGACAACGTGAGCTCATGATAATTCCCTGCGTGGTATGGTCCCAATTCTGGTTTGTGCCATGAAGGAGAGGAATCAAAAGGAATTTAAGTTTATTTGTATGGAATGCCTTGCACAGCACCCCATCATTTTCTAATATCATTGATGGAAGACTCTGAGCAGGTTATCTGCACATTAACACATGGAGCTTAAAAAGTAGAAGAAATAAATAAAGAAACTAAAGGTGATGTTAAGGTCTTAAAATAAATCCCCAACTTCCATGAGACTACTACAAATTCAGTTTGTATCATTTTCCACTCACATAAAGCTAAACAAAATAGGAGGTTGCATACAATGTCCAAATTTTAAAATTATGTACACTTTCAGATTGTTCTTTCTTTATTATTGGAATTATTTATCATTGGATTCTATTTTTGACAATAACCTTTAGTAAATTGTATTTATCTTGTTCCACAGTATATATAACCTGCCAACTGATTCTTATTAGATAATAACAATAATTTAATTATGAGAATTTACAATCAGTATAATCCTTACAATAAAGAATCTTCCCCCAACGAAATCCAAAGGCTGGAATTCCTTTTTTCCTTGCAATGGTTTCCCTTTCAACCAGCTCCCGTTTTTTTTTGAAAAATGGCTCTTCTTATCTCTGGCTTGCGTGTGTTCTGCAATATGCTTTCGATCAATCAGATTAGCATAGCTAAACTATGTGCAGGCTTGCTTTGCTGCCCAGGTGCAGCTGCATTTGCATATAGAAGCACAGTCTGGTCCCCAGGGTCGAATACTGACTCTGGTGCTTGATGAGCACACAGAGCAGAGCACGGGATTGAAATTGGAATAAAAAATACAATGACTGGCCTGGAGAGGTTCAATTACACAGCCTGCAAATCCCCTGCAATCTATAGACCATATTTTAGAATGTTCTCCGGCAGTGAAGGATATCTATTGTTCTGTCATGTGCACTGATGATTGTTTTACATTGCAGCTTATATTAAATAACCTATTTTACATTTTTTTAAAGCCAACTTTGTCACCCTGATCTTTGTCTCCTGATTCCATTTCACTTCTCAGAATTTGTCTTTCTGCTTCAAGTGTGATTTGGCTCTTCAATGACTTTCTGTTATCAATGGATTATCTTAACGCTTAATTATAAATGTGGAGAATTCATATTGCATTTTATATAATGCAATTCAAAATGCAGTTTATAATACTCTATCATTTATGTTGCATTCTGTTGCTTATATTGGTAGCATGTATCTATAATTTTCTTGTGGATCTATCATATTTTACGGATATTAAATTTCAATGTACTATATATATGGGAATATATATATTCATATACATAAATTTGATATTGTCTTATTAAATACATGTTCCCCAGGTCCTAAAAATGGCAAGCATTAAATTTCCATTCATAAAAATAACACTAATCCTGTCTGTGATTTTAAAACATACAATAACAAGAGTTTAGATGTTGAATTACATTGGCCTTTCAACAGACTTTGTGCCTACCCTTCAGTTTCATAAGCACAGTGGGGTAGATGACTTGGAGGTGGATGCTTCTTTGTTTTATCAGCTTCAAGACAGGCACCAGATGCAGGTGGTCATGTTCAAGATGGAAGGGCAAATAGGTTGCAAGGTGATGTTCAAATGGTGTAGGCACATGAAACATGGATCCCACTCGCAGCACCAAACATTGATGTAAAAGTCATAAAATTCCGCAGTTTGTATGGAAATTGGTTGCAATTTCCTTGTGAGACAGGCCACACTGAATTTTGGACATATTTACAAAAGAAACTCAAACTTGTTGCCCAGTTATAAGGAAGCGTATTATTAACCTGGAAAGGTTTCAAAGAGATTTATTAGGATGTTGCTGGGTATAGAAGATTTAAGTTATAAAGAAAGGCAGGGTAGCCTGGGACTTTTTCTTAGGATGGCGGATTTCAAGACTAAGGGGCATATTTTTAAGGTGAGAGGAGAGAGATTTTAAAAAAAAGACATGAGGGGAAAATCTTTTATACAGAGGATAGTTCACGTGTGGAATGAATTTCCTGAGGGAGTGTGGATGTGGGTACAATTACAACATTTAAAAGACATTTGGATAAGTACATGAATAGGATAGGTTTTGGCAGGATATGGGCCATCAGCAGGCAGGTGGGACTAGTTTAGTTTGGGCTTATGTTAGCCATGGTCTGGTTGGACCAAAGGGTGTGTTTACGTGTTGTATGCCTCTATGATTATACAAATTGAAGGAATGTTAAACTTTATTGTCATCCAGATGGAAAATGTTTGGAACACTTAGAAGATGAGACAGTTAGAAATGTTATTAAATGATTAAATCAAGAAGCAGCTAACTACTTTACCCTGCTACTTCTTGTTACTAAGTCATTTCAGGATCCATCACAATCTACCCAAGGAAAAAGCCTTGTTTGTAAACATCCCATTAAATGTTGCTAAATATATTTTATTTGTTTGGACAAGAAATGACTTAAGGTCAAAAATACTTCTTAAAAACATTAGGATCTTTTCGCAAAGAGATATTCTGCATTTGTTAGCACAAATTGGCAACTTGTCAGCAATAATAACTTATAAAGTGGCTTGCAAGTGTATAAAAACATTTTGTTATCAATGGCTTGCGTTTCTTGCGGGATTGGCAGAACCTGCAGAGAAATGGTGTAAGCAGATGTTTCCTTGGCATTTCTGCCAGGCTTCCACCAAACTTACAAAAGGAAATAAGGAGAATCCCATCCAAATGCCCTTCTGTTGGTCTGAATTTCAGATCTTTAAAAGCAGCAGAATGCCTTATTTCACTCACAATCAGGTGGTGTTCAGGAGAATTAGATTGAATTGGAGTTGAAGGCTTTGCAACCAATGACAAAACAGAGGCAGAGGAGAATGAGCAGTTGGCCAGAGATTGGGAGTAAAGTATAAATCTAACAGATGGTAGAGGCAATGGAATGTGTTTTAAACAAGGATATTTGTTTTGAAATTGATGGAGAAAGGATGGGATGGCAATAGTGGTTGTATTAGATTGGTGGGAGGGACAGACACAGAATTAGGTGGCAATGATGCATCAACAGCGAAGATGACAGGAGATGGTGGGGTAGCGAGGATGGTTTCTGGACTTGTAATCTCTATGCTTAACTAATATACCAACTCAATGTTGATTGATTGATTGATTTATTGTCATGTGGACTGAAATACAGTGAAAAGCTTTGTTTATGAGTAGTGTGGGCAGATCATAGTAAGCTAAGGATGTACAGATCAGAAAGACTTAGACAGAGATATACAGGTTTCATTGCACAGGGCGTACGCTAGGCGAGATCAATGTTAGCAGGATCAGCAATATTTGAAGCTAGAGAGTCTATTCATCAGTCTGATAAAGGCTGGGAAAAAGCTGTTCCTGAACCTGCTGGTGGTGTGTGTTCAGGCTTCTGTATCTTCTGCCTGATGGAAGAGGCTGTAGAAGACCATTACCAGGGTGCGATTGGTCTTTAATAATGTTGACGGCCTTTCCGCGGCAGTGATCCATGTAAAAAGAGCCCATGGATGGAAGGTTGGCTTCTGTGATGGTTTGGACTGTGCACACCATTTCTGTCAATTCTTACGGTCCTGGCCAGAGCAGTTGCCATACCAGGCCATTATGCACCCAGACAGTATGCTTTCAGTGGTGCATCTGTAGAAGTTGGTGGCGGACCTCATGGGCATGCCAAATTTCCTGGGCCACCTGAGGAAGAAGTAGCATTGATGTTCCTTCTTGACTGTCATATTTACGTGGAAAGTCCAGGACGGGTTGTCGGTTATCGTCACTCTGAGGAACTTGATACACTTCACCTTCTCAACCACAGTTCAGATGATGTAGATAGGTATGTGTTTTCCTCCTTTCTTTTTGAAGTCAATGATCAGTTCTTTAGTTTGCCGACGTTGACAAATAGATTGTTTTCATCGCACCACATCAGCAAGCCCTTCTGTAGTTTGATTCATCATTGTTAGATATCCGTCCCACAACAGTGGTCTCATCAGCGAACTAGTAGATGGCATTCATTCGGAATTTGGCAATACAGTCATAGGTGTAAAGATGTAGGTGTACGCTCAGTACTAATTCAATATGTTAACCCTTTATCCCTGAGATGGTAAGGAGGCATATATTTCCAGCATCCTAAGTCTAATTCGCAGCTTATGTCTTTTTTACGTCTGCCATTAGATCTATCAGCAACCAATTGTTAACATACACACATTTCTGGGATCTAAATAGTAATGCTCCACTCCAAGGGAGATTTGTTTTTAGTACCAGCTGCAATATCGAATCACCAACACAAAATTTATGAGATTTAGTAAGGATCAAATTTCTCCTTGAAAAGGGAACGAGTTCTGAGGATTTGTATACTTAATGGATGGCTACGGTTATGAACTTCCTCAAAATATTGATGTAGTGTATTCTTTTATTTGTTCATGGGAAGTTGGTGTTACCAGCTAAGCCAGTAGTTACTGTCATCTCCTAATAGCCCAGGAGGGCAGTTAAGAGATAATCAACTACATTGCTGGGGTCTGGAGTCACATGTAGGCCAGACCAGGTCGGGATGGCAGTTTGTTTCACTAAAGGGGATTAGAGAACCACATGGGGTAGTATGACAATCAACATCGAGAGAGATATAGGGTTAATGTTTCATTCTCTGATGGAGCCTCATTCTGATGAAAAGTTACCACCCTGAAATGCTAACACTGTGCCTATCCACAAGTGCTACCTCACCTGAGTATTTCGGAAGGCATTTTTTGCAATGGATTTGAAATAATTACCTTTGCTTTCTGTGATAGCTTAATCGTTTGTATTTCAGAATTTGGACTCCAGCTTTCAGATGAGGTACGTCTAGAAGACTGTGAAGATGAAACAGTGGTTGTCACAATGCTGTGGTATCTCTTGCTTATGAAAATGAGAACCGATGATGCATTATATAGGACTCTAAGGTTTGGATTATCATAGGGCTGGGAAGATTCTCCAGGCCTCTAAAAATAGTAGTCAAGACCCAGATGCAGAGTTCTGCCTCATTTCTGACAGTTTACAGAATTGCTGGAATAGACAGGGTTGTGATACATTTCCTGTTAAACAACAATGCATTCATGGTCGTTATTAGACTCTTAATTCCAGATTTTCTTTATTGAATTCAAATTTCATCATCTGCCATGGGGGGATTTGAATTCAGGTCCCCAGAATATTGCCTGGGTCTCTGGATTAACAGTCCAGCAATGATACCACCAGACCGTCATCACCTCTTTCATTACCATCCGTGTGGAGTGAGAACTGTTAGAATTTATTTTCATATCCACATGGTCCATGGAATGTGCCCATGGTGGATGCTTGATGAATGACGAGGGAGATAGAATTAGGGGTAGGAGGATGACCAAATATTATGAGCTAGCATGGGGGTGATTTGAGATTATAGAAGCAGGTGAGAGGGGGTGAAGTGGTGGGTGGTTAGAGAACCCAACTGCTTCCAACACAACTGAGACAGAGTCTCAGAAAACAGATGGGCTTTCAAATCAGCCCACATCAGTATGCATCCAGCTCCATGGCCACTTACAATCTGTTTTCGAGTTTAGTGGGTCAAAAGTCTACCCGCCTCCTCTGGGTGCATTGTGTGCAGTTTTGGCCCCCATATCTCAGGAAGAATGTACTGGTCCTGGAGCAGGTTCAGAGGAGGTTCACGAGAATGGTCTCAAGAATGAAAAGCTTAACGCATGAGGAACATTTGAGGACGCTGGGACTATATTCATTAGAGTTTAGAAGGATGAAGAGGGATCTAATTGAAACTTACAGAATACTAAATGGCCTGGACAGAATGGATGTTGGGAAGATGGCCTGGACAGAATGAATGTTTACTAAAGAAGTTGAATCTCTTGTCAAGAGGAAGAAGGAGGCTTGTGTAAAGATGGGGCGTGAAGGCTCAGTTAGGGCGCTTGAGAGTTACAAGTTAGCCAGGAAGGACCTGAAGAGAGAGCTAAAAAGAGCCAGGAGGGGACATGAGAAGTCTTTGGCAGGCAGGATCAAAGAAAACCCTAAAGCTTTCTATAAGTATGTCAGGAATAAAAGAATGACTAGAGTAAGCTTAGGGCCAGTCAAGGACAGTAGTGGGAAGTTGTGCGTGGAGTCCAAAGAGATAGGAGAGGCGTTAAATGAATATTGTTCATCAGTATTCACACAGGAAAAAGATAATGTTGTCAAGGACACTACTGAGATACAGGCTATTAGACTAGATGGGATTGAGGTTCATAAGGAGGAGGTGTTAGCAGTTCTGGGAAGTGTGAGAATAGATAAGTCCCCTGGGCCGGGAGGGATCTATCCTAGGATTCTCTGGGAAGCTAGGGAGGAGATTGCAGAGCCTTTGGCTTTGATCTTTATGTCGTCATTGTCTACAGGAATAGTGCCAGAAGACTGGAGGATAGCAAATGTTGTCCCCTTGTTCAAGAAGGGGAATAGAGACAACCCTGGTAATTATACACCAGTGAGCCTTACTTTGGTTGTGGGTAAAGTGTTGGAAAGAATTATAAGAGATAGGATTTATAATCATCTAGAAAGGAATAATTTGATTAGGGATAGTCAACACGGTTTTGTGAAGGGTAGGTTGTGCCTCACAAACCTTACTGAGTTCTTTGAGAAGGTGACTAAACAGGTGGATGAGGGTAAAGCGGTTGATGTGGTGTATATGGATTTCAGTAAAGTGTTTGCTAAGGTTCCCCACAGTAGGCTATTGCAGAAAATTCGGAGGCATGGAATTGAGGGTGATTTAGCGGTTTGGATCAGAAATTGGCTAGCTGTAAGAAGACAGAGGGTGGTGGTTGATGGGAAATGTTCATCCTGGAGTTCAGTTACTAGTGGTGTACTGCAAGGATCTGTTTTGGGGCCACTGCTGTTTGTCATTTTTACAAATGACCTGGATGACGGCGTAGAAGGATGGGTTAGTAAATTTGCGGATGACATTAAAGTCGGTGGAGTTGTGGATAGTGTGGAACGATGTTGCAGGTTATAGAGGGACATAGGTAAGCTGGAGAGCTGGGCTGAGAGGTGGCAAATGGAGTTTAATGCGGAAAAGTGTGAGGTGATTCACTTTGGAAGGAGTAACAGGAATACAGAGTATTGGGCTAATGGTAAGATTCTTGGTAATGTAGATGAGTAGAGAGATCTCAGTGTCCATGTGCATAGATCCCTGAAAGTTGCCACCCAGGTTGACAGGGTTGTTAAGAAGGCGTACGGTGTGTTAGGTTTTATTGGTAGAGGGATTGAGTTTCGGAGCCATGAGGTCATGTTGCAGCTGTACAAAACTCTGGTGCGACCGCACTTGGAGTATTGCATACAGTTCTGGTCACTGCATTATAGGAAGGATGTGGAAGCATTGGAAAGGGTGCAGAGGAGATTTACCAGGATGTTGCCTGGTATGGAGGGAAGGTCTTATGAGGAAAGGCTGAGGGACTTGAGGCCGTTTTCGTTAGAGAGAAGAAGGTTAAGAGGTGACTTAATAGAGACATACAAGATGACCAGAGGATTGGATATGGTGGACTGTGAGAGACTTTTTCCTCAGATGGTGACAGCTAGCATGAGGGGACATAGCTTTAAATTGAGGGGTGATAGATATAGGACAGATGTCAGAGGTAGATTCTTTACTCAGAGAGTAGTAAGGGCATGGAATGCCTTGCCTGCAACAGTTGTAGACTCGCCAACTTTAAGGGCATTTAAATGGTCATTGGATAAACATATGGATGATAATGGAATAGTGCAGGTTAGATGGGCTTCAGATTGGTTTCACAGGTCGGCGCAACATCGAGGGCCGAAGGGCCCGTACTGCGCTGTAATGTTCTATGTTCTATGTTCTAAGATGTTTTCAGTTGTAGGAGAGACTAGGACCTGAGAGCACAGCTTTATAGTAAAGGGAAGACCTTTTAGAACGGAGATAAGCAGAAACTTCTTCAGCCAGAGAGTGGTGAATCTATGGAATTCACTGCCACATAAGGCTGTGGAGGTCAGGTCATTGAGAATATTTAAGACTGAGATAGATAGGTTCTTGATTATCAAGGGGATCAAGGGTTATGGGGAGAAAGCAGGAGAATGGAGTTGAGGAGCTTATTAGCCATGATTGAATGGCAGAGCAGACTCGATGGGCCGAATGGCCTAATTTCTTCTCCTATGTCTTATGGTCTTATGGGTGAAAACTGGCTGCAACAAGGTCTTTTAAAACAATGTGGATCTGCAGAGTCAGGCAGTTTTGCAACTCCATCAGCCTGCCTCGATGGTAGGTAAACATCTCCTAAAGAACCTGCATTGGTAATCTCTCTTGGTCACTCTGTCTATATGAAAGTAATAGAGAAGTTGTAAAATACAACAGTGTAAATCTGTGATCAGTTACTGTCTTGACACTAGTGTCTGGAAATGGATTATGTTAATCTGTGAGCATCTTTATCTTTGTTGTACCTAGAATAAGCAAAGGACGTCAGAGCCCATGAGTCACCTTGTTCTTCAGTTGACTTCATGCCTAGCTGTGCACCAGCTCTTTCATCCCTCAGGCCAGGTAGTAGGGTGGGGGGGAGGGGGGGGAAATGGTTGGGCGGTGGGATTTGGGCCTACACCCTTCTTTAGAAAAAAAACGTCAGCCCTCCTGCTCCTCTGATGCTGCTCGGCCTGTTGCGTTCATCCAGCTCTACACCTTGTTATCTCAGATTCTTTAGTATCTGCTGTTCCAACTATCTCTGAGCCAATGTAACTTTATGCAGTTCAAGAGTCTGCTGTTAGTTACAGTTAGGCAAATATGAGGAACTCCAAGAATCTTACATCAACTTTCCAGAATAGTTTAACTTAGCTTCCATTTCCAACAATCACTTTGTTTTCTAGAAAACCACTATGATAAAAATCTTCTTGAAGAACTGTAAGGAGTTCAGCACTCTTCCATCTTTTATACTCTTGACAACAGGATGTCGATCACATTGTGCAAAAAAAAACTTCCAAACACCCAACTTAAGCCTCCATCTCTGCAGAACTACAAACCCAAATGCCTCTATGTATACAGCCATAGACCTGAGATCATTCTATTCATTCTTTTTGCTTGCTGAAATGACTAGCCTGAAGTAAGCGAGACCAAGCTCACTAATTGTGCTCCAAATGAGGATATAATAAAGCCTTGTTGTTCTCATTTTGCAATAAATAGTTCAAGCAATCCTGTGGAGGACTGCAGTAACAGTGTGGAGCTGAAGAGACACAGCAGGTCAGGCAACATCAGAGGAGCAGGAAAGCTGATGTTTTGGGTCAGGACCCTTCTTCAGAAATGGGACCCCATTTCTGAAGAAGGGGCCTGAACTGAAACGTCAGCCTTCCTGCTCCTCTAAGGCTGCCTGCCCTGCTGTGTTCCTCCAGTTCCACACTGTGTTTTCTCTGACTCCAGCACTGGCAGTTCTTACTATCTCCGTAGAGCACTGTGTTTGTTACTTGAAGTCACCTAACACTGAGTTTCCACAAGAGGGAGAAATCAATTTTCACTCCAAAATCTTGCTGCCTCAATCATTTTTGACTGACCAACACATATTTCTGTTGCACTTTGTGCCTTTCTTGTGAGCACCAATATGTATAAGCAGCAGCAGCAATCCAACATGTCAGCCATACAAATATTGTGGCTAAAAGAGCAAGTCAGAGACTGGCAATTCGGAGGTAGATAAGCCACTTCCTGACCCCTTAAAGTCTATCCACCATCTATAAGGCACAAATCAAATGTGTGATAGAATATTTTCTATTTGCCTGTATCATTTCAGCTCCAACACTCACAAAGCTTGACAACATCCATAGCAAAGCACCTCATTTACACCCAATCCATCACCTTAAGTATCTCTCCCCTCCACCACTGACAGTAGTACCATTGTGTGACATCGACAAGATGCACTGGAACAATTTAGCAATGCTCCTTTGATAGTATTTTGCAGTACCTGTAGCAAATGAGACATACGTGTCTTGCTAATTCAATGGAGGTCCACTATGACCAGTATATTAATTTCCAACTATTACTGATTTTTAAGATGTTTTTATCACTCTAGGCTTCTCAAGCCATGAACTCTGCAATGTATAAGAACAAGGGCAGGAGATGCACAAAATCACCACTATCTGCAGATAAACCTCCAAGCCACACACTAACCTGATATGGTAATATATCATTGTTCCTTCACTGTCACTGGAATGAGTGTTGGAATTCCCTTCCACTGTGAGTTTACCCCCAATACGTGATTGTGGCAGAACAAGAAGGCAGCTAGATGACCAACTGTCCCCTATTTTTAAGAGATTATCCTTTATTTTGACTGTTTGTCCTGTGTTCTTTAAGAGACACTACTTGTCACTTCCTTCTAAGAAAGCCTATGGAAGAGTCTCCTCGTTTTCTTTTGTGAGTTTGTACACATTGTCTGTTGGCCACCAGGTGGTGTCATGGTTACAACCGTCCCCTTCCCACATTGTCTCTTCCCCACTCACCCCCCTCATCTCCCTTAACACCTCAAAAACCCCAGTCAACAAGTGGGTGTCCCTTATTTTGTTTCATAAAGAATTAGTCATGAGTAACTTCCCAACGGCAATTAGGAATGGACAGCAAATGTTGGTCTAGCCAGTGATGTCTACACTCTTTGAAAAAATATAAAAAAGTCAAATAACAGGATAAACAGCAAAACAGCAAAGCAATCTAAGCAAAAATAATACTAAATACTTGACTCACCATAGAGTTTTATCCTTCTCCTTTATTGCATTTATTTAATTGTGGCATTAATTTTCTTCTGTTTACACCTAATTTTATTCATTTGCATTGTGAGTCTTTTATCTCAATGTTGTTACTTGCAGCAATTTTTATTCAACTTGATGATCACAATTCAGTATATAGCAATAGCAATAACATTACACATTTATATGTTACTGTGGAATTTCACAGACCAATAGATATTGACCAATATCTATTGCCATTGAGCAACATGAGAAAATGTTAAGACTTGTGACAGCAAGGTTTTGGTTAAAGAGTTTGCTTTGAAGGAGCATTAGTCTGCAGGAGAGAGGTTTAGGGATGTTATTCCAGACCTTACAGCCTAGACGTTTGAGGCAGTCTCAATTTTCTATAAGAAGCAGGAGCTTCCACAATGCTACATGTATTGGAGGTCACATTCTCTGGGGTTTATCCCATGTATTCAATGGAAAAATCCATTGGTACTCCTGAGAAATTACATTGATGATATTTATGCAATTGCCCTCTGGTTTCATGGTGGAATCAGTGACAATGAGAACACAGTAATGGGACGAAGCTATTTAGCCCCTTGATCCGACTTCCTATTCTAGATTGTCTCTGATCATATACCTCAAAACCACATTCCTATGCTATTTCAATATTCCTTAATGTCATTAGTAATTGGAAATCTGTCAATCTCTGTCTTGAGCTTATTCAATGATAAGCTGCCACAGACCTCAGCATAAAGAATTCCAAAGATTCACTATCTTCATGGTGAAGATATCTCTCCCTATTTAAGTGCTAAGTAATTTGCCTTTTAGTCTGAGATTGTGACCCTCGGTTATAGACCCCACAACCACGGGAAACATCCTTCCTGCACCAGCTTTGTCTACCCTTGTAAGAATTTTGTAAGGTTCTGTGAGATTGTTTCTCATTCATCGAACCATGGAGTCATACGTCATGGAAATGGATCCTTCAGTCCAACTAGTCCATGCAGACCATATTCCCAAGATAAACCAGTTCCATTTGCCTGCGTTTGACCCATATTCCTCTAAACCTTTCTTATTCATCCTTATCCAAATGTCTTATAAATGTTGTAACTGTACATGCATCCACCACTTTTCCTGGCAATTCATTCTGCACGCTAATCACTCTGTGTAAAATGTTGCTCCGCATGTCCTTTTTAAATCTTTCACCTTGCACCTTAAAAATATACCCCCTAGTTTTGAGGTCCCCCACTCTAAGGATAAGACGCTTGTCATTCATTTTATCTACACCCCTCATGATTTTATAAACCTCGATAAGGTAACCCCTCAACCTCCTCCTCCTCCAGTGAAAAAAATCCCAGCCTCTCCAGTCTATTTTTATATCTCAAAAACACCATTCCCGGCAACATCCTGGTAAGTCGTTTCTGAACCCTCTCCAGTTTAATTGAGTCCTTCCTATAACAGGGCGACCAGAACTACACATAGTACCTCGGAAGAGGCCTCAGCAACATCCTGCACAACCTCAACATGACATCCCAACTCCTATATTCATAAGTCTGAGCAATGAAAGTAAGCATGTTAAACACATTCTCAATCACCCTGTCTACCTGTAGAATACATATCAGTTGTCCTCAGTCTCTCCTTCTAGAACAGTGTCACCATTCCAGGAATCTATCAATTCCCAGTCTTCCAAATTCTTTTGCAAAGAGTAATTTTTATTGCCCTTATGTTGAAGTCCAATGTTGATCACTTCTGATCCACCTGACCTCTCCGGTAGCTTCAGGTAGACTGTTCAGGAAAGCTGAGAAGAATATTAAAAAAATTGAAACAACAAATATTTAAATATAAATATATGCTCTATGTATAGACCATTTACTCAAAAAGAGCTGATGATGAAATATTATATTCAAACAAAACAGACAATATTTTATTAAAACACTGCAAATTTAAGAAGCTTAAATTGAATACAGTTGGGTTGGAAGTACACAGGTCAGTCAATATCTGTACGGAAACAGAATAGTTATAACAATGCAGATGTGTAATCCTTCATTGGAACTGAAACCTTGTGTTCTGACGAAGGGTTGCACACACTGAAATGCTGTAACCCGTCATTTCTCTTTACAGACTTTGACTGATAATGCTCTGCACTTCCAGGATTTCCTATTTTTATATGAGATGCTAGAATTTGACTTGACTGGTTTAGTGTCTCCGTCATGTCCTGATGCAGATGCAAATCTATACGCCGGGGTCATTGTGTATTTAAAAAACGCTGGGCCACTTTTTTGTGCTAAACCTTACTATTTTTAACCTTGTTTTGTGTCAAAGCAGAAAGCAGACATTACTGTGGGACATTATGGAAAAGAATGGAGCATATTTACCTCATGTCAGATCAAACAAAAGTGCAGCATGTCACCATTTACATTCCTGGTCATGGACAAAGCGTTAGTTTTTTCTCACTCGATGCTCACTACAAGTATACTCAGAATAGGAAAGCAGGTCACTCACATTATAACAGTGCGTCAGGAAATAAAGACGTAAATAACAAAAATGCTTATTCTCCAACCCACCCCCTTCAGTAGTTTCTTTCCTTCCTTTTATTTCAGGACAATTATTGTCACACAAGTGCGGATGTGCTGAATTGCCATGGACTGCAATGGCTCAAAAAGGTGTTTCATCACCATATTTGCAGGGGCAATGGGTAACAAATGCTGTCTTAGCCAATGAAGCCCACGTTTTGAGGTTTTTTTTTAATATATTAATTAAGAAGTATTTTGATAAAACTGACAGAGTGTCTCACCAGGTCCAATTCTTTGACTCCATGCCCAGAAGATGAAGCTACAGTTCTGGACTTTCTAAGGCATCAGCCCATGATATTTCCTGATCATTGGGTCAGATAAGGAGGATAATGGGTCATATGCCTATGGAGTGTTCCCTTCTAGGAGTATGCAATCACAAGTTTACGTTTACCATCCTTGCCCATTTTGGAGGGATATTAATGGATTTTCAAAGGCTGTACCCACAAGTTTAGGAAGAATAGGATTTTTCTCACCGTGCACCTCGTCATAGAATCACTCTCTACTTCTCTGAATAAGCATTATTGGATCAACCGTCAAGAAGCTTAATACCATCCAATGTAAAGTAGTCTAACTGAATTGTAGTTTGTAGCTATCCACTCACTCTATTGCTGGTGTACTATGGCTACAATACACCTACACTGCAGCAACTTGCCAAGGTCTCTTTGCCAGCAGCTCCTGAACCTACGAAGCCACCATTCTGAAGGAGAAGGGCAGTAAGTAGAAGGGAGCACCATCACCTCCAAGTCACAGACTATCCTGACTTGGACGTACTTTTTTGCTCCTGCATTGGAATGTTCGAAAACGCTATGTGGCAGCAATGTACGATCATACCAAAACACAGACTGTAGTGGATCAAAAAGGATCCCCGTTACTTTAGAACAAAGAACAGTACAGTACAGGAACAGGCCCTTCCTTTGGCCCACCAAGACTGCACCAACACATGATGCCTTGCTGAACTAAAAACTTTTTACCTGTACGCTGTCTTTATCCTCCTGTTCTCTGCTTAATCATCTATCTGTCAAGATGCCTCTTAAACATTGCTATTGTATCCATCTCCACCGCCTCCTCTGGCAGCACATTCTGGGCACTTACCACCCTCTGTGTAAAATCACTTGCCTCTCACATATCCTTTAAATTTGTCCCCTTTTACCTTAAAGCTATGACCCTAGTAATCGACATTTTGTGTGATTGACATTTCTACGTTGGGATAAAGACTCTGACAATCCATTCCGTCCATGCATCTTATAATTTTGTAAATTTCTATTGGGTCGCCCCTCGCTTTTCCAAGGGTAACTAGGAAGAGGAATTAGAAATCAGCTTTATATTAAACCCCTTTAACCCTGGAAAATATTTAATAAATATATATGCAGCTGCTGCACCCTTTACATTAAAGAGCTGACCATATCATCTGCATGAAATACCCATAATGAATTAAGAAGTGTTATAGAGTCCCGGTGTGTTCGATATATCAGTGGATGAAGGACACAGTTCACCCATAGACCTTAGGTTTATTTTGCTCGCTCTCATTGTCTGACACAGTAATTCCTCTACACAGAAACCCCTACTGTTGTTACCAATACACATGGCTACACAGAAATATTCATAAACGTGAAGAGAAACAAGAAGGCTGTCAAGAGCTAATCAGATTTTTTTTGTTGTGAATCAAAGTGCTTGATCTGAAAAGAAGTCCCTGATCATGTGATTCTCACTTCAAACACTCAAGGCAATGAGTCCAGTGTTTCCCCCTCCAACCCCCACCAACTCTCCAGCCTATGTGCTACAAGAGGCAGTCTGCCTTGCAATAGGTAATCTATTCAAATGAAACAGCCCAAAGAATATTTCTTTCAACTTTCTCCAGGCAACCTCTGACACCAAGACGCAGGAAATATTAATTTGTTCCCAAGCAGCTTGACACTTTGCGAGAATTTGCTGCTGGAGATGAAATACTGTGCGCTCTCAGTCTCGGTTACAGAAGTACAGAAACACAGATGGGATTGTAACCCGACCCCTGCTGGTTCTCTGCATTTCACGGGAAAAAAAGAAAACGCTGGATTAGTGTACTACGAAGATCTTCATCTTGCCCCTACCCACCTCTAACTCCTACTTTTGTGAGTTCTCCGCAACATGGCAGAGTAAAAAATGGTCAAGCCTGTGGTGTTGGTTTGACCCTGGTATTCACCCTAACAAGAGGAGAAAAGGATCAGTCCAGTACTCAAACTAACACAGTTCTATATTTTTGATTGATACTTTTCAATTAAATTTCTCTCTTGCGCTGACAGTTGTAATGCTATTTTTCTTCCTGATAACACGCAACATTACAGGAACAACAGCACCGGTGACCCTGCTTAGCTGTACGAGTAAATAGCTTCCTTGTACAATGCGATTGTAGTGACAGCTTCTTGCTGGGTAAATCAGTTCTGTGAAGGGACAGGCCAATGATAAGCCATCTGGATTTGAAATTCTATTTCTCAGTATCAGAATTAGATCTGGACTTTATAAATCCTTGCTGCCATCTCATTGCTGCTTCTTATACGCAGCACATTACAGTCTGACAACTCATAGTTATACTGGACCCCCTCTTGACAACAATTGGATTATTGCTTTCATGTTGCTCAACTATTAGCTATTAAAACTCTCTCAAAGAGCAGTGTTGAGTAAAACAGCAAATCAAGCATGCACTGACAGTGACTAATCAAAACATTTTTGTTGCATTGTTTTCATTTTAGCTTGGATTTTATACTATTAAGATGGCTCTTTTATTTTGTAATTTCCTTTAACCAGGAGGCAAGATGGTCTAGGTCCCAGTCACTTGCTACACATATTATGTTAGTGTTATGTTTAGCTCATACATAAAACAAGATTTACATTATGTCCTTTGCAAGCTTAAGATACACCAAAGGCCCCTGCTGTTGATGAGTATTTTAGAAGTGTACTCCCTGCTGCAATATGGAAGGTGCATTTTCGTAATTTTATTAATTTGAACACAGTAAACTCATGTAAACAGCAATGTGATAATGACCAGATAATCAGACACCAAAATAACATCATGATAGTAATTTTTACATGTGCCGGAGGGCACTGAGAGGGTCCACTACTGCACTGATTTGGATTCAAGCTGTTGGCAGGAATATTAAACCCATAATTTCTTAACTTTAAAATGAGACAGATTTCCCAGGTGTTACCTGACCACAATACTGATAGTAAGATGAGAAAATGGTTTTGATTCTTTTAATCCAGAAGGAGATGTTACTCCAAGGGGTCAACTGAAATCTGTTGGATCGTGCTAACTAATCATTGGTCATTGTTCTGTCCTGTACAATAATTTGAATTGTCATTTTAGCTTCCCGATGATTAAAAGCTTCCTAGCAGTGAACGGTTGCAATTTTATTCAGTGATGGCAATGAGCTATAGTTTATTTCAGGGAGTCTGAGTTGCTGAGGCAACGTGAACTTTCATATAATGTTGGAGTCCAGTGCTATAGGGAGTAATGACAGAGGTTCCACCATTCTATCACATGGCAGACCAGGAATCCTTTCTGCTCTTAACTGCTGCCATGGGCATGTTTTGCTACCAGCCATGATCCAATTGAATGATGGGGCAGCATTAATGGGCTGAATGGCCTGCTCCAGTTCCTAAGGGTAGAATCTTACAGGAGTGTGGGGAATGTGGGCTGTGTTGGAATTTGTGGCAGAATCATGCAAGAAGTCCAGCAAGGCTTACCTTGGCTGAGAGCAATTCACTCCATCTATTGATATTTGATTTGATGTGATTTATTATTTGTCACCTGTATTTGGTTAGAAAATACAGTGAGATGTGTTGTATAGTATTGTCATTCTCCAGCACCATCTTAAAACACAGAAAAGTAAATCAAAACATTGGGTATAAAGACAGAAGAATAAAGAAATAAAGAGCAAGTCTTCAACTTTACAGCCCTTGTTAAGTGCTCCACCATTGGGCATGGGCCTGACAGCCAGGCACAGGTCCCCTTCATCGCGCTGCTGGAACAAATGTCATCACTCCTTGACGCTATCTCGTTTCCACCAATGCCTTTGCCATTAGAAGACCTCACTGGACCTCACCAATGCAGATGCCACTGACTCTGGTGAGGGAGGTTTTCATGCTAGGCAACAGTGTCTTGCCTATTGAGAGCAATTATAGCTTGTTCAGTGTGCAGGAGCTTGTACATTCATCCTCAGAATTCAAGGAGATGGCTTCTGGTGGAGCAAGCTGTTTCTTGGCTAAGGGAGCGGGAATGCATTTCTCCAATTTACAGGGCCTTGATAAGACCACACCTGGAATCTTGAGTGCAGTTTTGTTCTCCTTAAATAAGGGAGGGTGTTCTGAGGGAGTACAGCGACGGTTGATCAGACTGATTGTTGGGATGGCACGACCTATGTATGAAGACAGACTAGATCGTTTAGGATTATGTTCACTGAAGTCGAGAAGAATGAGGGGTGATCTTATAGAAATGTGTAACATTCTAACCAGACAGGGTAAATGCATGAAGTCTGAATCTGATGACAGAGTCCAGAACCAAGGCCCACAGACTAAGGATATGGAGTAGGTCATTAGCTCTGAGGTGAGGTGAAATCTCTTCACCCAGAGAGTGGTGTATCTGTGCAATTCTTTGCCTCATAAAATGGTTGAGATTAAAACATGGAATGTTTTCAAGAAGGAAGTAGATATGTTTCTTAGGGCTTAAGGGATCAAAGGGTATGGGGAGAAAGCAGGAAGAGGGTACTGTGTCGTTTGATCAGCCATGAATGACAGAACAGGCTCATGGGGCTAAATGGCCTATTCCTGCTCTTATTCCAACGTTTCTATAAAATTGCGAACATCTCACTGGAACCTGCAAGACAGAAGAGATGAAAGTTATTGTGGACAGTGGATTTAGAGCAGATGTACAATGAAAGACATTGAAGGTGGGGTTACAGTGAGAGGTGCCATAGATTGAAGTGTGGTACTTACTCAGTTGGTGTACATGGATGTCTCAGCATCCCCACAGGAGAAGTCCCGGTTTTCCTCTGTGACGGTCAGGATTCTCTCCTCATAGGGAGGTCAGGAATCTAATGTCAGCACCCATTCCTCCATCTTTACCTCCATCTAGGCCTTTATGTCCTATCGTGAGCTGCCTTCATCTGAAATAGGAGAAAGAGAGGGATTGAGTGAGATGGAGGTGGTAGGCAGAGATACTAGTGCTGCTGTAGATGATGGGAAGGTAGTGAACTATTCTGAGGAGTTAATAGGCAGTACAGAGGCCATTGAGGTTTAGAGATGTTGATGGTTGCAGGGGAACCTTAGTGTGTGAGGAAAAAGCATAGTGAGGGGTGCAGCGCTTGAGCATTGATGGGAGATGGGTGCTGTAGCAGAGATAGAGTGATAGAGACAGAGTCACAGAGAGACGGGTGTGACAATTAATCTGACAGAGTGGATTTTCATGTGACACCGCTGGCCATTTTTACAACACAAATGGAGACTGCACTGATCTAGGTGACAATCTCACTCCAAGCTACCAGGATCTGGAATCGTGGCTTCCTTTGCCAGCCCTCCAAGGAGAGGACCTCACCTCCTATGATGTGGAGGTGCTGGTGTTGGACAGGAGTGGGCAAAGTCTGAAGTCACATGACACCAGGTTATAGTCCAATTTCAAATAAACCTATTTGGACTATGACTTGGTGTCATGCGACTTCTGACTTTGTTCATCTCCTATGCACCATCGTATTCATCAGGTCCCTGTTGGAGAACTGATGCCCTACCTTACCCTTCTCTGACATCTTTAGTCTGTATGTCCATCACTGAGTGAGCAGCTTCGGAAGGCTAGCTGGTAACAGAGGTGGTTTTTTTCGGTATGCTGCAGATGTCAGGGATGCTGGTTTTGTGATGGAGTGGTGAGTTCTCCCAGAAATGGCACTTACTAATATGACAATATGATTAGACAAGAGGTAGTTAAAGAGGCAAGTTTGGCTAAATATGGCAAGATATTCCGCGAGGCCTTGAAGTGAAATTCCTTCCAAAAAACTCAGCCCAACTCACATTTAACCAAAAAGTGTAAGCTTCAGCCCCATGTTACTTATCGATTGATAAGGTTACTACTCAAACTGTCTGGCCATGAATGTATGTTCGAAGGCCATCACATCTTGGGATGGGACTCCAACTTCAAGCTGCTGGCTTAGAAGCTTCCCAATGTGTTACAAGTCCTCCTGATGTTATCCTGGAACTACCAATAAAGTGAGTTCTACTTGTTGACACTAATTACATGGAGATCTGATTAGAAATTTCCCCACCACAGACCAGAAAATAACCAACCTCTTTGATCTGAGATAAAAGGTACTGCAGATGCTGGAGAATCCGAGATAACAAGCATGGGGCTGGATGAACACAGCAGGTCAAGCAGCATCATAGGAGCAGGAAAACTTGACGTTTCGGGCCTAGACCCTTCATCAGAAAACCTCTTTGATCTGTTTTGTATGTTCTGGATTCACATTCAAGAAGTGCTGATAGTATGAGACTCTTCACTTTGACAATCAGTTGAACAGGGTGAAAGTTGATTACAGATGGTGCAGTGGGATGTGTTAAACTGTTTGTTTACGTGGGTGTTGGTTGCGGTAAAGGTTGTCTACCATTCACTGAGATAAAGGATGAGTAAAAGCATAGCCATTAAATTCAGAGCCTATACATTTCATATGTAGCCTGATTTTGTGAGCAAAATGATGCTGGAATGCAATGTAGCGATAACAAGGATTTCCTATCCTCATAACATAAATACCATTCCTCTTTGTGCATTTTCATGAACAAAGTACTCATCGTCCGGTTGCTTCAGTGACAGAGCAGCAGAATTATAATCCAGACATGGGGATAGGACATTGTGCAAGCTAATTGCACTGCTATCACATTGTGTACTGCCAGCAGCTCATTTTCTCAAGTTCCCTGCTGATGTGTCCATTTGATCTGAAGATAAAGTAATTACAGTTGGATTACTGTTTGTGACATCAGAGGAAGAATACTTAACACACCAGCATGTTATTCCTCTGCCTGCTTCTCTACCAGAGGTGATAGCCCATTTAAAACAACTGGACTAAGGCCTCTATTAAGATAGCAGACCTGAGAATGTCATATTAAGCATTCAGTCACTGACATTGCTCATGATAATTTCTAGGTTCAGGACACCAGCACTGTGCTTTAAAATATAAGGCATTTTCTTTATTCATTTCTCAGTATTCAAATACTGTAGGACGCTGGAATGTAACATTCCAACAACAGTCAGTAAAATGGAAAATTCAAATGATAACATCTTGCTTCAGGAACCCTTATCATTTCCCTGTTTCATAACTTGTTTTATATTACATGCCGTCTTCATGTTACAGATCATCCTGCGGACAATATTGGAGGAGGAAGTTGAGTCTCAGAACTCACTGATCCTCTGGACGATGCCAATGCAGACAGAAAGAAATAGACTTTGCTGACTGTGACAGTTAGCTATTATCACAACAAATGCCATTGCCTAATGCATTTAAACAAATACCATTGTTCTTACTGGAGAAATCAATGGGTTTACCACTGTGTAGTGGTCTCACTATTCATGTTACACTTGCTCACACAAATTACTCCGCAGTCTGGTGATGAATTTACTTTCACTGGCTGGGATTTTGTACCCCGCTGTGAGCAGGCTGCCAGCCTTGCTCTTGCGTACTCGTCAGAAAAATACTGCTCCTCTACACAGGGGGAGGCAGCCTGCTCAGTCACTGGCCTTGTCCTATCAATGGGGATAGTCAGTGGTACATGAAAAACAGCACCTGTACAATGGTCCCCACTCCTAGTCTACTGCATACCTTCCCCTGAAATATACCGGGCGCAAAAATGCTAGCTGTTAACATCTTGAAGCCTATCCAGAATGGCCAATCCACGAAGACATTCTGAACCTTCCAAATTTGTGATTCAAATCGTGAAAATCTTTTTTGATGTTGTAAATGCTTTGAGTGAGGCAGGTTTTGGCATAAAGAAAAATATCTGCAACATCTGGATTGACACCAATATTGGTGGCTCAGTGGTTAGCACTACTGCCTCACAGGGCCAGGGACTCAGATTTGATTCCAGCCTTGGGTGACTATCTGTGTGGAGTTTTCACATTTTCCCTGTGTCTGCGTGGGTTTCCCCTAGGTGCGCCGGTTTCCTCCCACAGTTCAAAGATGTGCAGGTTAGATAGATTGGCCATACCAAACTGCCCAGAGTACCCAGGCATGTGCAGCCTCAGTGGATTAGCCATGAGAAATGCAAGATTACGGGGATAAGGTGGGGAGGGTAGTGGGTCTGGGTAGATGCTCATCAGACGGTGGGCGTAGACTCGATTGTCCAAATGGTCTGCTTCCACTCTATATGGATTCTACAATCTGGTAAGCAAACAGATACTAAAGTCTCCCAGGTTCTTCAAAATCCCTTGAATAAAGGGTGTTCAGTAAGTTGGCTGTGACTATTCAGCACATTGGGAATGAACGTAGTCTATGAGAAACTGATATAGGATTCAAGGCAATTCACCCACTACCTCTCAGAGCTGTGACTTGGTTTTTGACTTGTGCACTGCAAGGTGTCACAGACAAGAAGATGCTTGACAGCTTCGATTCACTGCCAGACTTGTTTAGAATGTCTCAGAAAAATTCTGATAGAAAGAGAAAGAAATTGAATCTGTAATTTCCGGGAAATTCAATACAAAAACAGCCATTTGGTCAGACAACATTCACAGTAAGAAAATGGATGTTAAGCTTCTAGCTACCAAAAATAGATGCAATTAGTTGTGAAATAAATTTGTTTGTCATTCTGGATTTGGTGTTGGCATTTATAGTGGCAGTGAAGTGTGGGCAAAATCTTTGACTGAAGAAAGGCAATGGAATGGTAATAAGGATGGTAGTGGTAAAGGTGACAAGATTAGTGGTGCATTGGCCTGGGAAGAGTGGATCATGTTAAGTTCTCTTGAATGAGCTGCCCTTGAGGAGGTAATTTGAGACAATGATGATGAATGCCATTCCTGTTCTTCCTCCCCTTTATGCTTCACTTTGTTCTTTTCTTAATGACACTGAAAGACTACTTCCCCAGCCTGGGAATTCATCAACATTTGAACAGTCTCATGAGAATGACTGATCTTTTCGGACTGAGATCAGGAGAAATTTCTTCACTCAAAGGTTTATGAGTCTTTGGAATTGTCTGCCCAGGGGGATCTGCATGTTTCATTAGTGAATACACTTAAGGATGAGTTAGCCAGATTTTTGGACGCTCAGGGAATCAAAGGATGCCTGGAGCAGGCAAGAAAGTGGATCAGAGGCAAAAGATCCCGTTGAAAGGTGGAGCAGTCTCGATGAGCCCTATTGTCTGTTTCTTCTATTTTTTATGTTCTTATATTCATTCTGAGCCACTGGTCCATTAATTGAAATCAAATAATTTGTGCAGTGCCTTTCATGACCACAGGATTGTCCAAACTTGCTTTTCAGTCAATTAAGTACGTTTTTTTCAAATGTGCACACTGTTGTAATGTTGGAAGACCCTTTTCCTTTTCAGGGGTGTAAAGGGTTAGATCCCTGAATTCCCTAAAAATGTGCAAAATGTTTGTGGAGAAAAATATCATCGCCCACTCCCACAACTCTTCTTCTCTCGCCACGCATCCCCATTCAAGTCCTCTGCCCTCCCCACCCCGACCAATCTCACAAATATACTATGTCCAATTCCCAATGTGGCTGGATCAAAAAATTTTAATAATGCAATTTTTCATCACTGTTTTACTCCTGAATACAACTGTGTAAGAAGATATGAAGGGAGAGAGAAATATCTTGCATGTTTCCTTTTCCCATGGTTTGCAATTTTATTATCCAGTTACAAAACCAATGAGGACTGCAGACAGGGGTTCTATAGAGCCCTAAGTCATAGATGTGAAAACAAACTAATCTGAATGTATTATGAGAAGCTATTAGGCTATTGGATGTTGCTGAATTGACAATGTGGCCCGCTGACACAGGTATTATAAAAATGCAATTGTCCCTTCACCTCCAACTTTGTGAGTTTGGCTGCAAATAATAGATGGGAGATGTGCAGATCAGAAAATTCTCCCTGTGGAAGCGAGTATTCAGAGTCTGAGCGCAGGCAGCTTTTAATTTTCCACCCGTTATGGATAGATAGTCATTGATTGCATGTGCGATTTCATAATAAGTTTCTTTAATGTCTGGAGACTTCAGGGAAATCCTGGAGGGTCATTGATCCTATGTGCTCCTAGTGGGTGAACTTTTTACAGGGAGTATTAAAGCAAAGAAAACTACCCTATCAGGTAATGCCTAGCGATTTCTGTATTGTCTAGCACTAAAGGTAACATAAGAAATGTTTTTTGGGGGTAAATCGCTGCCTGCAGGTTTATCCCAACAGGTTCATTTCTTCATCTGCTTGCATGTACCTTTCTGCTGCACAGCTGGCTGTCCAATCAAATGCTAGAACTCATCAACGTGTGGAGTAATTAGTTCAATCGGTCAAGTCAGCGCTTATGCCCTTGCACTAATATGAGGGAGAGCAGTGATAGGATTTTCACAACTGCTTTCCAATGAAATGAAGATGATGAACTGCAACCTCGAGTGTTTATTCATGGGCTCGGATGCTGTGCAGATTTTGGACAGTGAGATGTCAATGTTTGCCATTGTTATACCTCTGAGTCTCATCACAGTTTTGAGATTGAGCTCAAGTGCACATTAACATGAAAAGCCTAAAGTTCCAATGGGTGCTCACTGCTCCATCACAGACTGCATTGGGGATTTCCAATCACCAGATTACTTCTACAATATTGAGATTCCTTCTACCTTTACCCCCATATGTACTACCAAACCTAGATTTTGCTGCATGCAAAATTTTTAAGCTTTAATGCTTTTTATTTCCTGCTTGGACAACTTGATGACATCAGTTCTGAGCGATGGTCACCAGACCTGAAATGTTAACTCTGATTTTTTTTCTTCACCGATGGTGCTGGACCTTCTGAGCTTTCCCAGCAACTTCTGTTTTTGTTCCTGATTTACAGCGTCTGCAGTTCTTTCGGTTTTATATTTTGATGACATCACTGTAGCTCCCGCTAGGAATCGCACAATGAAGAATGATGCACAGCATACTGAGAGTGGTTAAGTCCTCTCTCAAAGATTGCTATATCTCTCATCAAGGCTTTCATCAAGGTCAATAGTGAGTTGTGTCGTGTCTCATTGCAGAGCCCAGATCATTATTTTTGGAAAAGTCCTGGGAAGTACAGAAAAGCATCCCTTTCCATTTTGGCAGCAGATAGTCGAGAGAGGCGATGCTGGATGCAGGCCTTTTTTTTATTCATTCATGGGGCTAGGGTGTCACCAGCTAGGCAGCATTTGTTACTCATACAAGAGGGCATTTAAAAGTCAACCACACTGCTGTGACTCTGGAGTTAAATATCCTTTCCCTAAAGGATATTAGTGAATTAGATGGGTTTCACCGACAATCAACTATGGATTCATGGCATCATTAGGCTCTTTTATCCAGATATTTATTGATATCAAATTCCACCATCTGCCACGGTGAGACTTGGTCCCCAGAAAAGTTTCAGGGTCTCTTGATTAACAGTCCAGCAATAATACCACTAGGCCATCGCCTCCCCTCTAGTCAGTATCCTTCCTCCTTTGTCTCTCTGTGACCCTCATTTTTGGAGATCAGTTCTAGTCTCTTTCTTTAAATGCGTCACTCAGCCCAACTGCCAGAGAGACAGGCAACTCTGCAAGGAAAATAACTTTCAGGCACCAGGTCAGGTTTGCCGCTGGGAAATGTGTTGACTCTACTCTCCCTATCCGGAGGCAATAGTCCCAGCTTATAGTGCATGATTGAGATGTCCAGCATCTGAAAGGGAATGACCAGCTAAAAGACACCACCTTCCTGTGTTTCTGATGCCTCTTGACCCAATTTGACAACATCTACTTGCAAATCCTAGCCCACCCTCACCTTTGCCTCTTGGTGATCATCTTAAAAAGTTCTTTTTCTGTATCTGTTTTCCTCAAAATGTTCTCATCAGTTGTTTGCATCTACAGGTGTAAGACTGGAAAAGCACAGCAGGTCAGATGACATCCGAGGAGCAGAAATGTCAACGTTTCAGACCAAAACCCTTCATTTTGTGTTCTCCAACTAATCTTCACCGTATGTCTCAGAAACCATAGAATTTATTCTTGGTAATGAAGGTTTTGCCCATCAGTTGGTGAACCAGAGTGAGGCTTGTTTTGTCTTTATTATGGAAGGCTTAATGGGATTGAGTGCTTGTCAGGCACTTAGTGATTTTCAGGTGCTTAACTAGCCAGAATTAAAGGGGAGGCATCAGCCTAGTGGTGTTCTCTAGACCATTAATCCAGAGCACTGCTGCCTCATAGCCAGGGATCCGGGTTTGATTCCAACCTTGGGTGACTGCTTGTGTGGAGTACGCATGTTCTCCCCATTTCTGTGTGGGCTTCTGCCAGTTGGTATGGTTTTCTTCCATAGTCCAAAGATGTACATGTTAGATAGAAAGGAGTTACAGGAATAAGGTATGGGGCTGGGTTTGGGGGTGATGCTCTGCAGATGGTCAATGCAGACTCAATGGGCTAAGCTGCCTCTTTCTGCACTGTAGGGATTCCATGACTTTAAGGTTCTGGGGACCTGGCTTCAAATCCTGCCTAGTCAGATGGTGGAATTTGGATTCATTAAAAATCTGGAATTAAGAGTCTAATACTGACCATGAAACCATTGTCGATTGTCAGTAAAACCCATATGGTTCACTAATCTCCTTTATGAAAGGAAATCTGCCAGACTTATTCAGTCTAGTCTACACATACTTCATACCTGCAGCAATGTGCATGACTCTAAACTGCCCTCCAGGCAATTAGGGAAGGGTGATAAGTGCTGGTCCGGCCAGTGAAGCATACATCCTGTGAATGAATTTTAAAAACTGGTCTTTCGCAGGATTTAGTATTTTCGGTGTGAACATGTTGCTGCTAAGAATTACCAGCAAATCAGAAGCTGGCAGATCTCCATTGCTGACAATACCAATTGGGCATGAGCTCTGAGGTTTTGGAAATGCTCTCCACAACCTGAGCGACAAATCTTCTCAAAAACTTTAAACACATATGGGCATTAGCTCTGTCTAAGCACCCTATGGGTCCTGAGGAAGGGTCACCGTACTCAAAACATTAACTCTGATTTCTCTCCATAAATGCTGTCAGACCTGCTGAGTTTTTCCAGCAATTTCTGTTGTTGCGCCCTATGGTCTGTATGTTCTTGTTTGCTATGATCTGCCTGTACTGCTCGCAAAACAAAGTTTTTCTCTGTACTTAGGTACATGTGACTACAATAAATCAAATCAAATCAACTTGGCAGGTACCCCACTGTAATAGTACAAAGTTATGAAATTAGTCATAAAGCACTAATCTGGTAATGATAGACATCAGATTTATGTTAATCGGCAGAATGAAATAATATGTAGTGATTTTCTTTCAGCACTCTACAGAGTTTATTGAAATATTTAATGATTAAGGGTTTTAAATGCCTACACAGTTTGACAGGTACTTTGACAACTCCAATGACACATTTGGCATTTCTTTTGACAGATGCTTTTGCGCAACTTGATGCTTTTATATGTGCTTTTGACAGTTCATTTTGACATTTTGGACAGTTGTTTTGACCGCAGCTTTTTGATAACTCTGTTTACAATTCTGATAGTGATGTGTGACAGCTGTTTTTAACAATTCTGTCGACAGTTCTGTCAGTAGCTTTTGATGTTTCCCTATGACCCTCTTGACACTTGCTCTTACCAGGTCTAACCTTTGCAGGTTATGTTTCACATGCCTAGGTCATCAAAATCGGGCACAAGTGGAGACAACTGTTCATTTATATGGGCACCTACCTCCTCAAAACAGGACCTGCACCTATTCCTTGACCCCAGAATGAGACATGCTGTATTCAGGGGCAGGAACTCTGGATTTCGTTCTCCTGCACCATTTTCACAATAAAAAAAGAGGCTTTTTGTCACTACAAAAATTCATTGTATTAGTTATCCTCTTAAAAGCCTCAATTAAAGTCCAATGTAGAATTGGAAATAGAATTATATTTATTGTCACATGTATTCAAGTACAGGGATAGATGAGTACAGCTGAAAGTATATAAAGTTGCCATTTCCAACACCATCTAAGGTACAAAGATACCTAGGTACAAAATCTTAGGTATAAAATTAGAAAAATGAAGAAATAAAGTTAAAAGATCAGCATTAAGTTCTTATAAAGCTAGGTACAAAGACACGTAGGTACAAAACCTTAGGTATAAATTAGAAAAATACACAAAAGATGGTAAAAGTTCAGCATTACAAGGCTATCCGCAAGTCATCGGGTCCCCGATTTAATCAGGATAGAAGTGGGAAAATGTAAGCATCCTTGCATCCTCTCGACTAATCAAATGTCCTCCCCATCTCCAAACCTATTTTCCAATGGAGCATTAAATTCTATACCACATCTCTGTGGCCGTTAATTTACCTTCCATTGTCTTGCTTATAATCCAATTTTCATATCCAGATAGTAACATTAACCAGATAAAGCAGTTGAGTAATCTCATTCTGCTTCTATAGGAATATTCTTATTTTTAAAATGGTTTGACATTTATTTTGCAAATGTTACATGTTTCCTGATGTCTTGATCACTTTTCCATTAGATGCCATTAGGCCACTCGGATAGGAAATTGACTGTACCTTATTTGTTTTATTTTTTTCTTTCCATTGTTATTTTGCAGCTAGGTGTAATCCTTTTCTTCCATATAACCATGCAGTTTGTTTTGTTAAATTTAATCATAATCCATGTGTTATAGTTTTATGCAATGCGTACAGACATTTTTGTAGATTTTAGAAAAACAGCAGGACGTAAAAAATGAGATAACAAGGTGTAGAGCTGGATGAACACAGCAGGACAAGCAGCATCAGAGGAGCAGGAAAGCTGACGTTTCGGGTCTGGATCCTTCTTCAGAAGTAAACAATATTGTGTTCTTGCTTCATCTTCTTTGAAGCCACTTGCGTCATTTTTCAGTTTTCAGCATCAATGAATTAGAGTCCATTCCTTCCCTCTGATGTTTTGGTGGCGTTTGCAGTGAGAATGATCTCTTGGCCCTCGGGCGTTAATTTGGATTGACAGTTGGAAGTTGAGACAGGCCCCGGTCTTCAAGAGTTGAGTCCCCTGGCTATGGCAGCGGCTGGAGTATCTGTAGTGATGAGGCGGCTTTGGCGATGTTCTGGGTCTGGTCAGCGGTGGTAAAGGCTGTGCTTATGCTTCGGTGTTGCAGCCTCAGCGACAGCTTCGGTGGCTGCAAAGTGTGGAGGCGTCCTGTAGCCACTTAGGAAATCAAGAAGCCGTGTATGGATCAAAAATAAAATTTGTCCTAACTTTGTGTGATTTATTTGTTTTTATAATTTATGTAATTAAAATAGTGGTGGCTTATGGCGACCTGTGCTTTACTGTATTTTCATCATTACATGTAACAATAATTTACTGCCGTTCTGAGGAAGGGTCACCGGACCCGAAATGTTAACTCTGTTTTTCTCTTCACAGATGCTGCCAGACCTGCTGAGCTTCTCCAGCAACCTTGTTTTTGCTTGTGAATAAATTGCTATTATTATTTTTCCGGGGTTTCTACTGTTTTCTGGTCAAAGTTATAGCAGTACATCTGGAAACTCTTAAGATTTTTCCCAAGGTGGAAGAGTCAGTTACCAGCAGCCATGGGTTTAAGGTGCAAGGGGCAACGTTTAAAGGTGATGTATGAGGCAAGTTTTTCACACAGAGGGTGGTGGGAGCCTGGAACTCAATGCAGGGGGATGTACTGGAAGCAGATACTACAGTGACTTTTAAAGGGCGTCTTGACAAATATATGAATAGGATGGGAATAGAGGGATATGGTCCCTGGAAGGGTAAGGAGTTTTCATTGTGACGGGCAGCGTGCTGGTGCAGGCTTGGAAAGGCAGAGGGCCTGTTCTTATGCTGTAGTTTTCTTTGTTCTTTGTTCTTTGTTCTTATTTTCTACTCCAGAAGGTCAAATGTAGAACAACCAGGATTCAGTCCATTTCCAGAAATCCCAACTGGGGGCTGTGAGATAGGTCATTCTAAAGTAGGTGTTTTAACTGGCCATATCTAATCATATAATCCCTACAGTGGGGAAGCAGGCCATTTGGTCCATCCCAACCCTCTAAAGAATGTCCCACCCAGACACACCCTCTACCCCATCCCTGCATTTCCCATGGCCAATCCAACTAACCTGAACATCTTTGGATTGTGGGAAGAAACCGGAGCACCTGGAAGCTACCCACAAAGACATACAGACAGTCATTCCAGGTCCCACGAGGTCCCTGGTGCTGTGAGGCAGCAGTGCTAACCACTGAGCCACCACACTGTCCCCCAGAATATCTAAAGCGTAATGCTTGCTGATTCAGTGCATAGGCTTGAATGAACATGCCAATTCTTTTCATTTTCTTTGTCTCCCATTGGTTTTCTTGTCAATTGTTTTAGATTTTTGTCCTTTGGTTACCAACCTTCCTGACAAGATCTATCACACTACAGAATCACACAATTGTTATGCTGTAATAGGGGGCATTCAGCCCATCATGCTTGTGCCAGCAGTCTGGGTGAGCATTATGGATTGAGCATTATGCTGTTGTGCTGCTTTATTGCCCATAACCCTGCATGCCGTTTTTGACCAAATAATCATCTAACGCACTCTTGGATGCCTCAGTTGAAATTGACCTTTACCACACCTCCACCAGAACTGCCAGGATAGAATGATATTCTGAAGATGAGTCATTCTGGACTTGAAACATTAGCTATGTTTCTCTCTCCACAGAATGCTGCTGATACTGAGGAAGGGTCTGAGGAAGGGTCACTGGACCCGAAACTTTAACTGTTTTTTCCTTCACAGATGCTGCCAGACCTGCTGAGCTTTTCCAGCAACTTTGTTCTTGTTGCTGTTGGTACTACTGAGGGTTTCCAGCATTCTCTGTGTTGGTGTCAATGAGGTCCTCTCTGGCTTGTAGTACTCAATACAGTGGTCTCCATAATGGGAAAGGACAGATTCCTCATCCCTAATGTCCTCATTCTCTTACTCATGCTTGGAAGACAACTCCCATTCTCCCCTCCAACCCCAAAGCCATGGGTAGCATTGTATTTACACTCTGCATTAGTCAGGGGCCTGTGCTATGTTGAAGAGAGCCATGGTCACAGTGGGCAACATTTGCCCCCAGTGACCAGCGTGGGCCCTCAAATGTAGCAGGTATGTGAAAGCGCTCCAGGATGTAGGAGTTGTGGCAGCTGCCAGGCACTGTGGGCACACTCCTCCATGAAGCGGTACCATTGAGGACCTGCGATCAATTCCCCATCGTTGTGACACACAGCACTCCCAATGTCATGTGTGTGCAGCCAATTACACCCCTCAGCTGAGGGAATGCGGTTATAGTCCTGAATCTTACTGCTGGGGCTTCAGCGCTGACCTCAGCATGGGGGAAACAAACTGAACTGGTGTGACCTTGTTCAGATAGCATTGGTCACTGGCTTTGACCCACACAGACCACCTGTGGCTCCTGAGAGAACACCTGTGACATAGAAATACAGTGCAGCAGTACCTTTCACAGGTTTTAGGAGAGGAATGTCCTGCTGAAACCTTTCAATGTCAGTTGTCAATGCACCCTGCAAGTAGACTCTGTCATTCCTAAGTGCCTGTAAATATATTAGAGAGATGTATCATTACAGGTTGGCAAATATTTGATGCCAATGTTCACGCATGCAGAGCACATTTGGCTTGTGCCTTTGGATCATTCTGTGCAATACTATTTGATCAAACTCAATGTGAATGCTGTCTAGAGAAAGTGCCGAACTGAATTAGCAGGCACCTGCTCTGGTTTCTATGTTGAGTTCTTTCAATAACTAGCTTGCTTGGGCTAAATGTGTTTGATATGATAGGAAACTCAATATTGATGAGGTGAGTCATGTAATAGACAAGATGTTTCACAGGCAATAATTGCCCTTAATTCACAACTCACTTCTGGCACTGGGTCAAAATCCTGGAATTCCCTCCCTAAGTGCATTGTGGGTCTACCTACAGAGCATGGGTTGTAGAGGTTCAAGAAGGTACCTCACCATCACCTTCTGAAGTGCAACCACAGATGGGCAATAAATGCTGACCCAGCCAGTGATGCCTACGTGCCACGAATGACTAAAAATAATGACTGAGAAATGTGCCATGCCACTTGTGAAAAGCATTAACTTTGGCATAAGAGGCTCCCAATGTTGGGACGGGCCTCGCTGGACTCCTATACAATTCTGTCCACTATGTTTGATTGAACATTTCCACTGTTACATCTCTGCTCATCTGGACAGGCATTTATTTATGCAACTACAAAAATTTACAAAGGCTTTAGTATTTACACTGTCAAAGTAAAAGAGACCAGAGCTGCTGATAGGTTGTGCACATACAATTGTTACAAAATATTTTTAAAAACAATGTAAATGCTCTGCCTAGAAATTAAATAATTAGGGAGTAAAAAATGTTTAGAGATTCTTGTACGGTGCAAATATTGATCATGATATCCATGGCTACAGTCGCCGTAATAAAAATGGAGCAAAGCTATTTATTAATGTTAAATGGCTGCATAGCATTGCTTATCCTTTGCCTTTTTGTCCTTTGCAGAACCATGGTCACACACTTGGGAAAAGTTCAGAGTGAGGAGGAACAAAATTGGCATGAAAATGATCTAACAACTCAATTTTCTAGATGGTCACATACAGTTGAATATGTACTGAACTCATATTCAACCAAAGTAATTGGCAAATAGATTTTTTTTTCACTGCTTCAGGTGAGTGAATATGCAAAATGCTCCATTTTAGCTGCCTATTGATTCTGGACACTCCGCAGCTCACAGTAGTGATTTATGAGTGCCAGCCTGTAATTGACTGACACGATCTCATGTTGCAATTCGCAGTAGTTCTCAGATGGCCAAACTGCGTATTTTTTTGTTCTTATAGAGGTACAGAGGTGGTTTTCAGCACCAGATACCTGTGTTTGAGTCAGGTGGAATGTTAAAATGTTAAAAATAAATAAATTGTCAAACATGAAGTGTTCCTTGTTGTCAAGATTGCGTCACATTGAACCAAAATAGTGGCTTCTCAGCACGGAAGGGTGGCGGAAACAGGGTTTAGGAGAGGCGAAAGATGTCTGAGAAAAGCAAGACAAAGGATAAAACCAGAATGAGTATCGAAGAGTTCAAACAACATCACATACACCAAGTTTAATTGAAGAAAAATGAGCTTCTAGTGCAATGTGGCAAGTCAGCCACACAGGACTGGGGCTATAGTTGGTGGAGATTTAAAGAGTTAAAGCTATCATTGTGTGTTTTTGACAAAACAAAAGCAAGGATCCTGAAAAAAAATCAATGATATCAATGCTGTTTGCAACCAGCTTAAAGCCGTGGTAAATCACCATATGCACTCATTGATTTCTCACGGCTCTGTGCCTCCAAATAGCATTAACATGCATGCGTGTTTTCTTTTGTCGAGTTTGGATTGCCTCCCAACAATGATTGACCTAATGTACATTTGTTGGCGAGATTATTACAGAATTGAAACCATCATGAGAATTTTGGAATGCTATGGCTATTATACCGCAGTTACTTTATTTACATTTTTTGTCTCAAATATCAGGAAAACACAGTTATAACTGGATACTGGTGATTAGGTTTAGAGAACATTTGACCCCAACCTTATAAGCGGAAAATAAAAGTTGGCTTCTTTGTTGTATAGGACACCCTCAGAAATGACGGTGTTGGTCAAATAGTGCTCTCCCTGACACTTATTTTGTAGGCACTAAAAATAGGAAAAAGACCTGTGACAGATTTCCCCAGGTACACATGCGAGCCTGTGCACTGTATGAGGAATGTTGCTTTTAGTGAAGGTGACTACATGTGTGTAAAGTACCATTTCAAGCACTTAAATCCTCATTATGCATTTCGGTAGGAAAGCATGCACCAAAAAATGGCTACATAATGGTTATATTAGTAGTGCTTATGCTCCAGGGAAGGCGTTTGAATCCTAACGCAGTTTAGGGAATTTAAATTCAATTCATTAATAATCTATAATTGAATATCTCATTAATAATGACCATGAAAATGCTGATTTGTCCTAAAATGACTTGGTACAGATGTGGGGATGCTTCAATCGCATAATCAGGGCGGGAAATATCAACAAGACAGTGTGAGACTGGGATTGTAGGGCAGTAACTCTGGCAACATCTGGAAGAGAGGCATAATGATTGGTCACCAGTGAGATATGGATACAGATATGGATGCACGGAGTAAAGAGGAAAATAAACGCAAACAAATCAGGGTCCAATCCTTCATGGGCAGTGAGACATGTGGAAACATAAACAGAAGTGGTCAAGAAATAGTATAAGTCACCGAAAAGTACAAACATTTGCTGAGGATAGAGAGTGTGGTTATCACTGTGCCTCACAGTACCAGGGACCCGGGCTCAATTCCACCCTTGGGTGACTGTACGGAGTTTGCACATTCTCCCCGTGTTTGTGTGGGTTTCCTCTGGATGCTCTGGTTTCCTCCCACAGTCCAAATTTGAGCAGGTTAGGTGGATTGGCCATGCTAAGTTGCCCGTAGTGTCCAGCGATGTGCAGGTGGATTAGCCAGGGGGTAATACAGAGATAGAGGGATGGGGTGACCCTGGTTGAGATGCTCTTTGGTCATTATGATTTGATGGGCCAAATGGCTTGTTTCCACATTATACGGATTCTATGATCTTTAAAAGTTCTTGAATGGCTGTCATCGGGCAGAATTTTACAGGGATCTGAGTGACATGGGCCATGATGGGAATTGGAGCAGAATTGGTTAAGAATTCTGGCAGTGTCCATCTCGACATTGAAAGTGTCTCATTACATCTGTTTTGTTTTCCACAAATGTCAAGTTAGGAAACAGCGGCAATAATGGGAATTGTTACTTGTTAAATGCCTTGTTGATAGATCAACCCGCTGTATTAATATTCAGATATCTATCTCACCTAAGTAAGCTAGACATCGAGAAATCTTGAATTGGAAATCTGAGCAGATATCTGCTGAATTCAACTCACTGCTTGCTTGAAGTGGCCTCCCTAAGCATCAATATCTCGGTGCACACTCCTTGGGCATCAAGCGCACACATTTCACATATTGGCATCCAGCCTGTAAGAGCCCTCATGGTCTATCTCTGATCCACTTACAGGACACTGTTGCCTCTCAATGCTATATCTCAGGTTTCACTAACAACTATCATTCTAATACGACTGCAAGGACACAATGCCTGGACTGGATCAGACTGCATTTCTGGTCTCGTCACTCACTTTCCCAGCACCCATGCACACATAGCCTACCTGAATGCCCAGACCATCCTTGCCTTGCGTTGCCTTGCTTTTCTTGTGCTTTTCCCCCTACGTCCAGAGACACGCTGCCCATATTACATTGCCCTTTAGTGAAGACACGAAGACAGGAAGTTTGTCTTGATCTCAGTCATATCAAGGGGGTTAAGGTTATCCATCTTTCAGGGACCAGGCATGGTAAGTCAAGGACAGCCTCCAATACCGGTCTGGGGACTTGGACATGATCAGGCTGCCTCACAAAGCTCACGATGCTCTCTTGATAAGGGGTGAGAGCTAAATATTGGGAAGCTCGCCCTACGATGGGGCTGTTTCCTCCTGGTGAGAAAGAGAGAGGGGCAGGTATTGAATGTGCATGACATAGCTATTAACTTTCATGCAGGTGGAAGAGTGCCCTGACTGAGTGATCAGAGAGCATAGAGGGCATACAGGGTCAATGGTATTGGGGTTGATGTGGGTGACAGTGAGTGAGGAAAGAAGTGCAGGTAACACTGAGAGAGTGATAGAGCATGAGCCTTGATAGAAGGTGGGTACAGGAGCAAAGATAGAGTGAGCATGAGCTCTCGCAGTGAAAACAGTGACAGTTACATTGGTGCAATAGGTAAGGACATTGACCTTCTTCTTATATTGCTATGCATTCCTCCAGATGCCTGAGACTGCTTGGGTGGCAAAGCTGAAGGCTGGCATTCTCTGGTGCTGTGACGTCCACTGGTGGGCCTTGGGGAAGAGGAACTCCCATGCCTGCATTAGCTCATCCAGCAGAATTTTCAGGACCCTGCCCACAAAGTGGGGCATCGACTTCCACTTATCTGCCATGTGTGGGTCAAACTTCAGCAAGTGCTCAGAAACCACGTAAAGCTGGTGAGGGTGCAACAGAGGCTGGTGAATTCCAGAATTGGATGTGAGGGGTTAGGTAGGTAGTTATTGAGGCAACTCTAGTAAGATACGGTGAGAAAACTCTTTAGGCCTTGCTGCAGAAAAACTCCAAAAAAACACATGTATCTCAGACCTAGACAAAAAAAAAAACGTAAGTTTCAGCCCTGAAGAAGGGTCCAGGCCCAAAACGTCAGCCTTCCTGCTCCTCTGATGTTGCTTGGCCTGTTGTGTTCATCCAGCTCTACACCTTGTTATCCAAGATTCAGCCCATTGTTTTCCCATATTGTATCTATTATGAGATTCATCCTAAAGGTAGCTATTAAGAATTTAGTTCTCAAATTCCCCAGATATTGATGTCCAAGGTCTGTAAGTGAACAAAATGTAAACTGCTTCACTGGAGCCCAATTTCCATATAATCATTAAAATAAATGTTTTCAAGCTGCATATGCTGGTCATAATTACAAGTACGATGTTGCAATAATTTTATTTTAGTACTTCAGACTTCAGCAACTGACAGAAATTTATTCTTGGTGTTAATTTTTTTACATTTATAATGCATGCAATAAAAAGAGCACAAATTGCTACACATTTTCAGTTTACATTTCAGATGATGCTTTGCTTATCCAATTTTTCTACATTAGGAGGAGAAGGATTGAGTTGATATTGTAATATAATATGTGCACGTTTCTCGGAGAAGGTAAGTTTTCATGCGCATTTCATTTTGTTCAGTTTAAACAAAACAAATTTGGAAGAGTTTCCAAATCGAGATGTTCTGAATTCTGCACAGGTTGCATTTCTGGTTGTTTGATCAGAAATTCACACTCGCTCCTTGTAGAGATCTGTTCACAAATTGGAATGAGATGAACCATAGAGACACCAAACATGTTCTGGGGTTATGCTGTTTACCTACCTGAAACAACGCACCTTACCAGCATAATGAAATTATGAAATAAAACAAAGAGCTGCGGATTATGGAGGCTTGAAATGAAAACAGAAATTGCTGGAGAGACTCAGCAGGTCTAGCAGCATCTGTGGGAAGATAGCAAAGTTAATGTTTCGAGTCTGGTGACTCTTCATTAAAACCGATGAACTGGTGATGAGTGATAGAAGTACTAATAACCAGGCTAGTTGGTCAGTCATTAACAGTGCTCCGGAGTCAAACACACATAACGGAAAGATCATTGAATTTGTTGTGGATTAATAAATCAATGTTGTGTTAGACTGTGGCTCAGTTATTGGCACTCTTGCTTCTGAATCAGAAGGTGTAATCTCAGGTCCCAATCCCAATGTTCTAACTGCAACACCAAACTTAGGCTGATAACCTCGTGAAGTTGTGAGAGATAGCTGAATTGTTGAAGAGGTCCTTTTTGAGTTGGGCTATTAAAACAAGGCCCTGCTGCTTTCTCATGTACAATCAACTCTTGGAAAACGATAAAGCAAAGTCATCCCTGATGTGCTCTGACGATTTTATTCCTCAATTAACATCACTGCAAAACAAATTAACTAGTCATTATCACATTGATGTTTATATGTGCTTCCTCTGTGCAAATTGACAGCTGAATTTCTTATACTACACTTCAAATGTATTTCATTAATTGCAAGCCTAGTCTGGGATGTTTTGAAGTTGGGCAAGGTGCCACGAAATACAAGTCTTTCTTTTTAGAAAGTCAAAACCCTCAATGATGGTTCGAATGCAAAGGAGACAGCGTTTTCATAAGATTTAGTGACCTGCAGTGTCAATAGTGTTAATGTGGTTAAGTGCAGCTTGTTACCTTTAGTGTGAAGTCCCCCTCCATTTCAAAACTGGGGAGTCATGGGGTGGGGGTTGTGATTGTAATGGCCTCCCCACCTTTCAGTCTTCTCAGTTGGTCATAACAAAAGTTTACATTCTCTTCTAGCACGCAGCTATGCTTTTCTCCAATTAAAATTAGCCAATTATTTCTTTTCTACAGTAGCAAGTAGCCAATCGCAATTATTTCTTTAGTTAACTAAGAGCAAAGTTATATCTGATAACCCCAAGAAAAATGCTAAATACGCAGTATTAAGTAAACAGACCTAAGGCATTCTCTCTCTCTCTCTCCCTCTCTCTCTCACTCTCGCACACATGAACACACGCAGTAGAGGGAATAGTATGCAATACAAAAGGCAGCTAAAATAATTTACAACTTAGAGTCCTGTGGTATCCTTGAGGCATAACAGTTTAACCTGAAGCCATTGTGGTTAGTTAATTTCTTGGACTGCAAGTTGAAGAGGATGTCGCAGCTATCTTTTACTTGTTTAGTTTCCCAATGTTCCTTTCCAGATAGTATTGTCACTGGCATTTTCTTCTGGAGAAAGAGAAAAGATAGATTTCTTTCCGACCTGTTTTCAGTTCTGTGATTAAACATCCACCACTTCACCTTTAGCAGGTGATCTCCAATGTATGAATATTCTCATGATGGTACAACTCAGATAGGAAATGAAGATCCCCTCTACCTCCAAAGGTAGGCTTTCTGACAGTTTCCAATGCCCTCGGATAAAATTGTAATTTCAGCTCTGGCTGTCTTTTATCTAATCCTTGCTAATTTCTTGAAATTTGACCAAGTTGTGTGGTCAGGTGAAAGCTGCTGTATTTTAAGCTGCTTTCTTTCTTTTTAATCATTTCACTCCGTAAAAGTCCCAGGTATTAAGTCAGACAATGGAATTCTAAACTCAATAGTTCATATTTTACATTGCCTGAATGCAGTGAACTCTGGAAACGTGATGAGATTTAACCAGAATGGTTTACAGTCAGAATCATCAGATTTTGCAGTACAAAAGGAAGCCATTCAATCAGTTGTGCCACGTCTTTGAAACAACCATCATTTAGTATCTTTCCGAATTCCTTATCAACTTTTTATTCACTTCCCTCTTAAAAGCTACTACTCATTCTGCTTTCCCCACTGCTTATAGTTGGGCATTCTACTTCGAGACATCTTAGAGCCATAAAGTCATAGAGATGTACAGCACGGAAACAGAGCCTTCGGTCCAACTTGTCCATGCCAACCAGATAGTTTAAATTAATTTAGTCCCATTTGCGAGCATTTGGCCCGTATCACTCTAAACCCTTCCTATTCATATATCCATCCAGCTGTCTTTTAAATGTTGTAATTGTACCACCCTCTACCACTACTTCTGGCAGTTCATTGCATACATGCACCATCCTCTGTGCGAAACTGTTGCCCCTTAGGTCTCTTTTAAATTTTTCCCCACTCATCTTGGACCAATGCCCTCTAGTTTTGGACTCCCCTACCATGGGGAAAAGACCTTGTCTATTCATCATATCCATGCCTCTCATGATTTTATAAACCACTACAAGGTAACCCCTCAGCCTCCAACACTCTGGGGGAAAGTAGCCCCAGCCGCTCCACAGAGCTCAAACCCTCCAGCACTGGCAACATCCTTGTAAATCTTAACTGAACTCTTTCAAGTTTCACAAAATCTTTCTGACTGCAGGGAGGCCAGAATTTAATGAAGTATTCCAGAAGTTCTGGCATGGAGAACTCTTTCTCCTTTTTGTAGCCTTAAGTTCATGTTTTCTAGTTAACAAGTCTGGAGAACGGAAATAGTTTTTCCTCGTTTATATTATGCTCATAATTATGAATACTACGATCAGATCTACTCCGAAACTCATTCATTCTGAAAATAAAAAGCTACATAACTTAACCTTCTAGTTACCATATGGAACACCTCCTCAGCAGATCAATAGCAAATAAGGTACAAATAGATTAATACGATACCACAATTTGTTACAAAAATAGAGGGCATGATAATCCATGGGTGGGATAGAACGTTCCAGGGAAGAAGCTGAAAGAGAGTTAGAGTTACTAACCCACTCATCAGTCGTAATGTTCAAATAATGTGAGGTGTCAGTAAACGTAATAACCAGTTTGCTGCTTTATGCTTGATTCCCTTGAATTCAAATGTCTAGAACTCATGTCGATGTTATATATTGATTTGTTGAGGACACACTTCTGCAGTTCTGGTTGCTGACATACAGTCAGATGCTAGCCAGATCCTAAAGGTGATAACAGGGGAGAAAAGTAAGGACCATATTATGGAGGTAAGCTGTGATGAATGAATTGTGAATCTGGGGCCCTTCCAGCTTTAAAAATGGATCGCTCAGAGGAGATATTTTTATAAAAACAATGTATGATGCTAATTAAAATCCAGAATGATAAGAGGTGATGAAAACAAGTTAAACGTGTCTGATTTTATGATGGAAAGATTAGAGATAGACGTCAGGATGTATTTGTGTTCTTACATAGAAAGTGATCAGCCTCTGCGCCTGGATTTCTTCATTCAAAACTTTTATGTGAGAAGCTGATTTTAAAAGCTGACACATCTTTTGGTGAGTCAACAAATCCAGTATATAATAAACAGGAAGCAGACGAGGCTGCTCAGCCTCTTGTGCCACTCAGTACAATCATGACTGAACTTTTACATCAATCTTACCTTCCTGCCCTTTTCCACATCCTTTGACTCCTTTGTGCCCCAAAATCTGTTGATTTATTAATGCTTGCTGCTGCTTGAAATGGAGAACTGATTCTGCAATTGGCTTATTTCTAGCAAACCCTTACTATACACAAGAAAAGCCAAACTTCGTAAAATTATACTGCTATTAACCAGGCAGGATAAGAAGAAACCTAGCATTTTATTGTTTCTTAACCTGATACTTTTTGCTTTTGGTTTATAATTACCATGGTATTGTAGGTGGAACTCTGAAATCTCAATATAAATATACACTATAATAGGCAACTGGTCTCAGGTTTTCTTGCAGCTTTATCTAAAATATATCATTGCCGTATAATGAAGAAAACAAGCAAAGGAAAACTGCAAGAGTTTTTCTATCACTATCTGACAAATTTTAGAAAAGCTACTTAACTGTCTAATGAATAATGACATATTTTAACATATAACACAATTACTTAATTGCATTATTGTATAAAAACAGCTTAAAGGTGCCTGGTCACAGCCTCAATTTATTACTGAGCGTGTTTCATTTTGTAATTGCACTTTAAATAATCCTGTTAGAGTATTGTCAAATTTCAAATAAATGTAATTTTACCTTCATTTGAAAATGAATAACCATAATGTTACTGCCTGTAGATTATGTGTTCAAGATCACAAGATCCTAAAACTCAATTTTGTAAAATGTTATTTAATAAAAAAAAGTGAATATTTTTTAAAGGCTGAAAAGAACATTTGGTACGCAAAAACTGTAACATCTAATTAACTTTTGTTGCACCATTACGGTTCCAAGTTGTTGCCGAGGTAAAGTAATGTTTGGAATGAGCTTTGTTTATTGTTGGACTGGATAATTCAAATCGCTCTTATGAAGCAGTTACAGCACAGTATCTGATCTGTACGTTTTTCATTCACAGAAAATGGTATAACTGTGAACTTTTGGTGACTGCACATTAAATCACAGAGAATTGCAAGCATCAATATCATCACTTCAGTTGAAGGGCCAACTTTTATGTTACAGGCTGCCGTATGTGATTGTACTGGAGCATTAAGTACTGCTTCACCAGCCTTCCTCTTGCAAGCTATTTACACAACCTCATTATCATTATGCATTGATGTATTCTCTAACAAAGTATTAGCTCAATCTGTTGAATAAACATTGGCACTATGAAATCCTGAGGCAGGGGAGAAATAATGTACTTAAATACTTCCACATATGTTGACATATTCCATTAAGACCTTGACAGACACTCTAATACAATGCAAGTCAGCTGTTTCCCTTACGGGACTACTGTATGCTAAAGGATCTTAAAATGGCTGCTATTGCAGCTTGCGCAATGCCAGCAGTTTCCACGTGTTTTGAAACTCCCCTATAGTGTAACAATACTGCCTCTGTGTGAGTCCTTAATGTTGCAGAGAAAATATGCAACAAAAATTTTAATGGCTACCATATTATAAAAGGGATCCAGAGGCGCAGGAAACATACAAGAAACACTTACAGGTATGATACAACGATGCAACATTTTATCTGTCAGAAAAAGATGAATAGGGTGGGACTGCTGTCTCGTGCAAAAAAAATGCTGAGAAAAGCTAATAGGTGGCTATAAAATTATGAAAACTTACGATAGACTAGATACAGAGTGTCAGTTATCAGGGAATTCAGAAGAAACTTCTATACCTACTGAGTTGTGAGAATGTTTAACTCATGATCATAAACAGTTGATAAGGTAAGTGGAAGACATTCATTTAAGGGATGCTAGGTAAGTACATGAGGGAGAAGGGAATAAAGGGTTATGCTGATAAAGCCAGGAAGGAGGAGCAACAAAAGGGTCATAAACGCCGGTCGGCACTGGTTTGTCAAAAAAGTCTGTTTCTGTGTAAAGCATACGCACTGTAGGAAGAAAGGGCAATATCTCAATTTTGAATGCATCGGTATCTGGTCATATCAAGTAAAAAGTCTCATTCTTCATCAATAATTCATTCATTTTATCACCCCTTTCTCACAGTATTTGGTTTACACCATATACCTTTTAAAGATCTTCTGCATACTTTGTGATATTGTGATTCCACTTACCCAGTCATATTTAGCCTACAGGATCCCTTTAGCTAATTGGAAATAGCAGCACACATCTAGATGTAAGACAGTCCAGCACTAGGCATGAAATTAGGTTTGTCCCCAATTGTTTCTGCAGTAAACACAATATCTTTTCTTTAAATTTCACCTTCACTTAAAGTCATGTTAACACCTTCCGGAAATTACCCTTATGTAAATTCCGACAATAATGTGTGAATTTCAATGTCTGTTTGCACTTATGGTTTGTTTTTTTCTTGTGTTGTCTTTTCTGTTCCCTATTTCACAATTGCAGCTTTCTGCTACATTATGTAACAACACAGAAAGCATTTTAAGTCGTTCAATTGGCTGGTATTCAAAATAAAGGAGCTGCGGTTAGCTGAGGATTGAGCATTTGCCCTTAAAATTAGTGCAAGCTATGCCCAGGCTACGGAGTTGGCATTTTGTTTACACAGACGCGCTTGGAGGTTTTATTCTGAAAGATGGTTTGCAATTAGCATCCGCATTAACTACTGTCTTAAACAGCCATGGAAGTTTGCAATCCACACCTCTGCAAGAATCGTTTGATATGAAATAGCCCTCAGTCATTGCATAATCTGTTCCTTGAAATAGAATATCAGCATTTAAAAAAAAACACAGCCTTTTCTGGTTAAGTACTGGAATGCCTAAGAGACTTCTTTAGGAGTTGTTAAGATCTCTTTCGAGATAAATTATGCATGCAGCCCTTAGAAAGGAACCTACAATTTGTGTGTTAGCCCGAGTGCTCTTTAGTTAATAACTGGTGTGCTTGTTCGAAGAGGTGGGGCGCTTTCTCCTTTCAAATTCCATTTCTCCGAGTTCGGAGGTCACCCTGCAGTTGTGTTCCTTGAGATGATTAAAACACAAAGCCAAAGGAGAGAAAAAAAATGCTTCAAATGATCTCAGATCACATGAAAGAGGTGATTTGCCTAATGTGGGTTTGTTAAATGTAATCTGCTTGCTTTGATTTGAAAAGGCAGTATTCCTGTTCTGAAAACGACAACTCTGCATTGCTATAACACTGTACACGCAGTATCATATTGCAAAAATGAGCCATGTTGATATCCTAGAATTTGTGATGGGAAGGGAGTTGCACTTAGTTGTATCGGAAAGCTTTTATCCTTCAATTCCATCACCTGTATTCACAGCAGTAGAACCTGGGGAATTCAAAATATCAACTGGATGAATTGAAAGTGAGATTGTACGTACTGCATTGCATAGAGTTGCAATGACAACTAATTTGCGCCAGTAACATCTTACAGATAATAATGATCTGATTTTCTTTCCCGTTGATCTGATATTTTTATGGATTTGGTTGTGCAAGAAATGTCCAAGACACTGGGACACAGGGCTATTTCCTGATCTTAGAGCAACACCATGGTGTGTTTGAACTGATATCAATTATTGGGATGGAAAGATAAGACAAGACCTCAGTTTAATGTCTCATCGGAAGGTTCAAACCTTTAGCAAAGGAGCACCCCAACCAGACTGTACTAGGGTAGCTGTTTACAGTATGCTTTGAATATTACTGTTGAACCTATATCTCACTTATTAATTCAGATACAAATCTATTCATTGTTATCATTATTTATCATTACTATTGTTATCATTACTAAATTAACTACAATAGTTGTGAAGTTGATTCAATCACAATAAAAATTAAATTGACGTTTTGACAATATATCCGTCATAATGCTGGACTATATGGGAGATCTGGTAGTGTATCATTTATATTTAATGCTTTGGATGGTACGAAGCAAATAATTGCCATATAGACCATACTTACAACATTAATACAATACAATAGGTGGAATGGGAAGTGGTTTAGAATTTATTGTTTCAGAGCTCTGAATTTATGGAAGAACTAAATGAAAAATGAGAAAAGGCCATTGAGACTCTTAAGCTTACTCTTTCCAGCTGAACATCTGCAATTCCCATTATCATGGGCCTTTCATAACTTAATTGATGTTCTTTAATCAACCACAAATACATCATGAGGCAAACCTCAAATCCTTGAGGTAACTGAGTGAAGAATTCCAGGGTATCAATTGAGCATTTATCTGGATTTGATAAGCTACGTTAATTGTTTTCCAAAAAAAAAATGACCATGTTGTAGTCTTCAGTACAATATCGTTTCTTCACAAAGAATGTATGGACTGTAACATCGAGAATGCGTGGCTCATAAGTAAGAAGTTCTTGTTGAGGATCTGATCCTTTTCTTTTATGAAAACACACTTTTTTTTCAAAACTCCCCAGAATATCTTTGTTATAAAATTCACAGCAGTCTTGAATGTTCATCTCCTTCACTGATTGTACTGAGATACAGTCGCTATGGTAGCAGTTGCTATGTTAGCACCTCGAGCTAATCTAATACCCCATTTATAGCACCAAATGGGAGTGTAATGAATGGTTGATTCAACTTGCATTTGCCATTATAAGCATCACAAATCAAAAATCCAACTTGAATGAAATTCACTCTTTTCATGGGTTTTTAAAAGGGCCGCATTTTATATTTCATCTTCGCTCAGCATAAACAGTAAGAGTGATGAAGCCAAAGACATTGTAGGCAAGTAACCGGAGCCCTCCTAACCACAAGTCTGTGCATTTGCGTTCCCTCTAACTTTTTCTGTTGCTTTGCTGAGCTCTGAGGTTCATTCACGGCAGTGCCTATCCGAATCAGAAGCCAATGTGTCCACATGCCGATCGGCACGCACAGGCTCTCCAAGCCGCTTGGCCGTGTAGCTTAGCTGTGCATTCCTTCCTGCACCAGCATAAGAGTAACTATGGCTGGTGTCTGGCTCCTGATCTGCAGTTATGTTGCTTATACCAGAATATTGTGCTTAAAGGTGCCATGGGGCATTCTCATCCTCCTTAGTCTCTTTAGTATGAAGTAGTGGGGTGGCAGGATGAATCATGCAAGAGAACTAGTGAAACACTCTTCCAAGACCTTTTGTATCACATTGTGATATTTAACTGACAATCTCCCGACAGTACATCATTCCATGCTTTCCTAGCATGTGTACATAATAGGCGGTTTAGTCTAAGCAATTCAGCAAGAAATAGTATGTACAAAGAGTGCTCTAACATTATAATCTGCATCTCACAGATGACTCATCAAATTCAAACTTCTTTTTTACCCTTCTTTTAGTTGCTCCAGCCACAGTACAGTGAATCTGTATCAGAGATAATAGGAACTGCAGATGCTGAGAATCCGAGATAACAAGTTGTAGAGCTGGATGAACACAGCAGGCCAAGCAGCATCATAGGAGCAGGAAAGCTTGACGTTTCGGGCTTAGCCCCTTCATCAGAAATTGGGTAGGGGAAGAGGGTTCTGAAATAAATAGGGAGAGAGGGGGAGGCGGATAGAAGATGGAAAGAGGAGAAGATAGGTGGAGAGGAGGCAGACAAGTCGAAGAGGCGGGGATGGAGCCAGTAAAGGTGAGTGTAGGTGGGGAGGTAGGGAGGAGATAGGTCAGTCCAGGGAGGACGGACAGGTCAAGGGGGCGGGATGAGGTTAGTAGGTGGGAGATGGGGGTGGGGCTTGAGGTGGGAGGAGGGGACAGGTGGGAGGAAGGACAGGTTAGGGAGGCGGGGACAAGCTGGGCTGGTTTCGGGATGCAGATGGGGGAGGGGAGATTTTGAAGCTTGTGAAATCCACATTGATACCATTGGGCTGCAGGGTTCCCAGGCTAAAGATGAGTTGCTGTTCCCGCAGTCTTTGGGTGACATCATTGTGGCACTGCTGGAGGCCCAGGATGGACATGTCGTCTGAGGAATGGGAGGGGGAGTTGAAATGGTTCGCGACTGGGAGGTGCAATTGTTTGTTGTGAACCGAGCGCAGGTGCTCTGCAAAGTGGTCCCCAAGCCTCCGCTTGGTTTCCCCGATGTAGAGGAGGCCACAACCGGTACAGCGGATGCAGTATATCACATTGGCAAATGTGCAGGTGAACATCTGCTTGATGTGTAAAGTCTTTTTGGGGCCTGGGATGGAGGTGACAACATGGTGTTCTGAGTTCAATTGCTGGACCAGGGAAATGAAAGACCCCCTTCCCTTTATGTGAAAGTCTCAAGGTGAGCAAAGGAAAATGGTCTCCAGGACAAGATAAATCCTAATAATCAAGCCTAATCAGAACACACAATTTATCTATTAGACTAGCATGTGGGACATGAGTTGTGGTTATGTCAGAGCTAAGGTACTCTCTTAAAGCTAACAGAATTCCTTATGAAATTCTGGAAACTAACGCCTCTGTTTACAACATTAAACGTTTAATGCATTCATACCCCTGAATGCACCCCTCTTAGTTCATTTCCAAAAATGATGAGTCACACTCCTTATATCTATCACTTCCTTACTGGGTAATGTTAAATGCTAAGCATAATGCTATCAATAGGTTGTTTTAAAGAAAAGTAAATTTGACAGTGTGACATTAAGCATTACTTCAGATTTCATGGGTAGATTTTCAATTTGATGTCTAGAACTGAAGTTAGGGCTGCAATCAGCCGTCTACTTTGGAAACTTGCTTCCGCTGACTCATTCCTGGGGTGACAAGTTGAGAATTTACTCTTTTAGGATCACGAGCAAGATAGTGTCAACGGAAAACATTTGGTTCTGCTGGACTCTTTGTTTAAGGAAAATCTATTTCTATCAGCCTAGCTTTGGGAAAAGAAGGAACAATTTTAATCTTCCATTGCTGCTTAATAGAGATACAGCAGGAAACTGGACACTAAACTGGACTGAAGAGCACATTGACTGAACCCATTTGGATCTGTGCTCCCTGCCCAGTGTTTCAACTGAAGTCAGGGTCATTGGCATGCCAGCAGCATAGCACATTAAAAAGTAATCTCTAGAAAGTGGTTTTGCTTGTGTTTTCACAGTGATTAAATATGCAAAGCAATTTTCCTGATTATCGCCTGTTCGATGCTAAATCAGATGCGACTGTGGTGTCTTGGTGCAAAGCCTGTTATTGGATCAGATTCCAAAAAAAAAACAAATCCCCTGAATTCTGCGGATCATCATTTTAAAAGGGGGCTTGTTAAGACTCTGATTAAATTAAAACACCCCTTAAAGAATATTTAGATTCGGTTCACCAAGCAGAACAGCCTAATGGTTTTTAAATTAGGAGCTATGAATACTAGTGAGTTTCTGTTGTGGGTCGAGTGGGTATTAGCAAAGGCTTATGTTGTCACCTTCAAATATGAAATTAATTTCCTTTACTGGAATGTGAAGTTGAGCCAGTCTTTGGCCTAAAGGTGGTGGTGCTGTTACACAAAGCCCTTGCAAGATTAATCTTTTACTCTTCAAAAAGGATTTCTGCTGAAAGTAAAACACGTGAGATATGGTATGAGCTGCAGCACCATAGTCCTTGACATGTAATGATGGAAAACTAAGTAGGGTCCAACTTTAAAAATATTAAACTATCGATCTTCCTGAAATCTAGAGCACTCAGTCGACTTTACATACATTTTGTTACTATTCTGCAAACTGTTCAAAACAATGCATTGGTAATGTGCTTCTCTTCCTTGGCAACGGCTTTTCTGCCTCACAGACATATTCAAGTTTTCTACCTTACAGATATATTCAGTCATCCGCACTGGCTGATGGTACCATGAAGGACTTTCCTTCTCAACCTCTCCCTCAGGTTTAGCCTTGAGTTATATCAGCACCCAGTCATGCCTCTCTAATTAGATAGCAGCCCTATGGTCTGGTAAAACAATGGTGGCTTCACTTTATATTCAGGTGTGTACATATTGTATCAGCATTTGATTCTCTGCAAAGTTAAAGGCAGGAGAGAGCTTAAAGAAAGAGTTTTGCTTTCACAGAGCAGCTTAAAATCATTTTGCAGGCAAATCATGCGCTTTTGAACTGCTGGGAGATATGCAACATTTAATCTGCACGACACCAAGTTGCTTAAGCAGTGATAAGACAAGTGACTAGATTATAAGGGTAATTTTCATTTTCATTGCTTAGTCAGTAAACCACAGATCACACACCCATGATGGAACATGCTAGCTTTTTATTCCCGATATAGAGGCCAGAGAGGTACCACTGAACCAAGATGGTCATGACTAAAATTGTTGGGATGTCATCATGGCTTCTGTCTGTTTTTTCTCATTCTGATCGGTCACCATGTACTTAATTCTATGGAGATGTAACTGGTAGAGTTGACAAGGGGGAGCCAGTCGATGTGATATATTTGGACTTTCAGAAAGCATTTGACAAAGTCCCGCATAAGAGATTACTGTGCAAGATTAAAGCACATGGGACTGGAGGAAATGTATTGTGACGGATAGGAAACTGGTTGGAAGAGAGGAAACAAACAGTAGGAATTAATGGTAACAATGTGCAGAGCTGGATGAACACAGCAGGCCAAGCAGCATCAGAGGAGCAGGAAAGCTGATGTTTCAGGCCTAGACCCTTCTTCAGAAAATTCTTCAGAGAATTAATGGGTCCTTTTCAATTTGGCAGGCAGTAACTATTGGGGTGCCACAGGGATCGGTGCTGGGACCCCAGCTATTCACAGCATATATTAATGATTTGGATGAGGGAACAAAATGTAACGTCTCAACGTTTTCAGATGATAGCAAGTCAGGTGTGAGGGTGAACTGTGATGAGGATGCAGAGATCCTTGAGCATGATCTCGACAGGTTGAGTAAGTGGGCAAATCAATGGCAGATGTAGTATAATGTGGATAAACATAAGGTTATTCACTTTGGAAGCAAAAACAAGAAGGCAGATTACTACCTGGATGGCTGTAAATTGGGAGAGGCAGGTGTGCAGCAGGACCTGTGTGTCCTTGTGCACCACTGAAGGTAAGCATGCAGTGGCAGCAGGTAGTCAAGAAGGCAAATAGTATGTTGGCCTTCATTGTGTGAGATTCCAAGTACAGGAGCACGCATATGCTGTTGCAGTTATACAGGGCCTTGGTGAGGCCGCACCTAGAATATTGTGCACAGTTTTAGTCTCTTTTTCTGAGGAAGGATGCTCTTGCTCTTGAGGGACTGCAGCAAAGGTTCACCAGGCTGATTCCAGGGATGTCGGTTCTGACATGTGAGGAGAGATTGACTAGGTTGGGATTGGTTCTGCTACAATTCAAATGAATAAAGGGAGATCCCATACAGACTTATAAAATTCTAACAGGACTAGACAGGGTAGATGCAGAGAGGATGTTCCCAATGGTGGGGGTGTCCAGAACCAAGGGTCACAGTATAAGGAATCGGGGTAGACGATTTAGGACGGAGATGAGGAGACACATTTCTTCACCCAAAGAGTGGTCATCCTGTGGAATTCATTACCACAGGAAGTAGTTGATGCCAAAACATTGATTATATTCAAGAGGTGGCTAGATATAGCACTTGGGGCAAAAGAGATCAAGGATTGTGGGGAGAAAGCATGATTAGACTATTGAGTTGGGTAATGAGCCATGATCGTGATTAATGGCAGAGCAGGCTCGAAGGGCTGAGTGGCCTCCTCCTGCTCCAATCTTCTATGCTTCTATGTTTAATATGGACTGTTAGAAAGAAAACTGGACTCAACAAGGTTTTCGTAGAAGCAAAGCTTCTCATAAGGTGTTTTTGCTATGAATCTGATTGAAGCACATTAATGGATTAAATAACTAAAATCCTTGCAACAAGGGTCCTTTGCAAAATGAAATGATTAGGAATTGCAATTGACATTTTTTTTTCCTGTTTATTGATCTTGTTTTCTGTCTTTTTTTTCTACTTTTCATGTGGAACCTTAATGTCATCTTTGGGAGGATAGTGATTTGAAAAGGATTACTAATGTGAGGGAGTTGAATTAACACGCACTTGCTGCTGAATCGTTCACAGTTTTATGATTGTATCTGTATTGATAACAGTTCAACTCCCTTGCAGGCAAACTCTGTAATTCATTTAAGCCAAACAAAAAAAAAAGGAAAGCTGACAGATTAAAACAAAATGATTCTAATAATAGCCACAATCCTTTGCAATTGAAAACCTCCTCTACATAATGTTAGCAAGTGGAAACTATCAAGTATGAAATGGATTCCTATTTTCTCTGATATTTTTAAATAAATTATCAAGAGGATTAGTTTCACCTGTTCTTTGTTGTGCAATTAAACAAAGAACCCTAATATTGAGAACCACACTGCCCCCTTTTTATTCTTTATTCATTCACGGGATGAGGGTGTCACTGGCTTGACAGCATTTAATACCCATCTCTAATTGCCCAGAGGGCAGTTAAGAGTCAACCATATTGCTGTGGGTCTGGAGTCACATGTAGGCCAGACCAGGTAAGGATGGCAGTTTCTTCCCTAAAGGACATTAGTGAACCAGATGGGCTTTCCAACATTGGAAAATGGACTCTTACTTCCACATTTTTATTTAATACAAATTCCACAATCTGCCATGGTGTGATTTGAACCCAGGTCCCTAGAACATTACCTGGCTCTCTGGATTAACAAAGTTGCTGGAAAAGCTCAGCAGGTCTGGCAGCATCTTTGAAGGAAACAACAGAGTTAACATTTCGGGTCTGGTGACCCTTCCTCAGAACTGGACCTGAAATGTTAACTCTGTTTTTAACTTCACAGATGCTGTGAGAACTGCTGAGCTTTTCCAGCAACTTCTGTTTTTGTTCCTGATTTACAACATGCCCGGTTCTTTTGGTTTTTCTTTGGATTAACAGTCTAACAATAATATCATTCAGCCATCGCCTCCACTAAACTGTCAGTCTGAAGCTGCCCTACATGGTTGGTGACATTTGCCCCAGATGTGGCAGGTAAGGGAAAATTGACGGTACAGAATAGGTTCGTCCTCTTTTTTCAGACCTACAAGAGAAAGCCATGACACCAGACTCTGCTTGGTCCAAGTTTGCCAGCTGTGTCAGTGCAGTCTCTACTGTCCTCATTATCTCAGTTTTTTTTTGTTACCGCACCCACCTTCCACCAAGGCTCATGCTCTACCACTCTCCATATTGCATACAACATCTCTCACTCTAACTTGTTCTCACACACCCTATCCCCACCACAGTATTGACACTGCCTGACCTCTGCATCTCCTGCTCAGGAGTCACCCACATTTATATCACTCAATCCCTCTTTTTTTCTCATTCCAGCAGAAAACTGCCCACAAATTAAAACAAGGTGCCGTAGAGGTGCTGTGAACATCCAAGGTTGATCAAAAGCTAGTGTGTGCAAAGGGAGTAAGCAAGCAGCTCAAGATGGTCCCTGGTCCAGTCCAGGAACTCAGTGCCCATCGCCTGCACATAAAATGTCCTCTTGGCAGAATTACAGTAATAAGTACTGGTGTGGTCCGATGAGCAGCATTGAAATGCACTGTTCTGAGGAAGGGTCACTGGGCTCGAAACGTTAGCTGTTTTTTCCTTCACAGGTGCTGCCAGACCTGCTGAGATTTTCCAGCAAGTTTGCTTTTGTTCTTGAAATCCTCTGTAACTTGATCAGAGACGTGCCATCATGATGTAGCAAGGTACATGTTGCATGCCAAGATTCGTGGGCATCGGACATGTGCAGCCATTGTCAATAGAGAATGTCCTGAGATGTTGGTGCTGGGAGTCCAAGATGGAGGTTCATAGGAGCAAAGCCAAGCTCAAGTTGTCATGTACCTGTACTGGCTTTCACATCAGGAATTTTCAGCGGCTACTCTCTATATGGCAGGTGGTGAAATGGTAAAGGGTATATTAATGATGTGAGATTAAGCAATAATGAGGCTGTTAATGAGTGAAATTCCATGGTAATAGGCCTCCCACTGCTCACGAGCCAGATCTTGTCTGAACATTCAACTTGGTTGGAAAATGGAAGTTTTTAATCTAATTTTAATCTAAATTTTGGACATTCATCTAATTTCCCAAATTCCTCATCATGGTCCATGTCATCCAGGAGTTAGAAATATTCCACCCTGAGTCTAAATTGGTTATTCCTGCAAAGCCAATATGGCCATTATAGAATCCCTACAGTGTGGGAGCAAGCCATTTGGCCCAACGCATCCATACTGACCCTCCCACGCAGACACACCTCCCTGCCCTATCCCGGTAACACTGCATTTCCTATGGCTAATCTACCTAGCCTGACAATACCTGGACACTATGGACAACTTAGCATTGCCAATTCACCTAACCTGCACATCTCATTTAGTGGGGGGGTGGGGGGGGAAGTGAGGTGGCAGGGGTTTATTAGGGGTAAAGCACCCAGAGGAAACCCACTCAGACACAGGGACAGCATGCAAACTCCTCACAGACAGTTGCCCGAGGGTGGATTTGGACCCGGGCCTCTGGCACTGTGAGGTAGCAGTGCCAACCACTGAGCTACTAAGTCACCCTTCAGGGCTTGTCTCACACAACTACTGATAGTACTGTTGAGCTCCTACTGCTGATAACCATTGAAATGACCCAAGCAGAATATATTTTGTGCCCTTGAGATGCTGAGTACTTCCTGCTGGTGTGTTCAACAAGGAGTAATATTGAATTATCAGCCAACAAAGGGCAACAGCTGGTTAACAATGGTAAGTATTAATATTCATGTTTAACTTGAAACTGTGAAACTTCATGGGGTTCAGAGTCAATGTTGAGGGGTCCAGGAGCTAAGAGTATCTGTTTATTTTATGCTGCTGAGATTTCACTTGCCATTTGGATACAGCATAACCAAGGAAGTGAAAAGAGAATTCTAGGATATTTTCCTTTGAGTTCGTTCACTGGATGCATAAGTCATTGGCTCGGCCAATATTTACTGTCTGTCCTTAATTGACCAGAGTGCAGTTCCGAGTCAACTACAGTGATGTGGGCCTGGAGTCAAAACTAGACCAGACCAGGTAAGGACGGTAGATTTCCTTCCATAAAAGACATGAGTGAACCACATCAATTTTGCCAATAATCAACAGCTGTTTCAAGGTCAACACTAGAGCCTTAATTCTAGATTTTTATTAGCTTAGTCTGTGACTATGAATATGCAAGTGTGTTTCTTGTACAGTTTATAGGCTCCTCAAGTATTCCTCCACCACTTAAAAAAGAAACAAATCATACAGTCCATTTGGACATGCAATGTTAGACACCCAGATATGGAGAGACACTAACCAAAGTTCTTGGAAGTCAGTTGCTATTTCTTCTTTCTTTCCATGGTGGCATGGTGAGTAGTTAGCACTGCTGCCTCACAGTGCTAGGGACCCAGGCTTGCTTCCATCCTCGGGCAACTGTGTGGCATTTGTGACAACACAGTGTGGAGCTGGAAGAACACAGCAGGCCAGGCAGCATCAGAGAAGTAGGAAAGTTGACGTTTTGGGTCATTTCTGAAGAAGGGTCCCGACCCAAAACGTCAACTTTCCTACTCCTCTGATGCTGCCTGGCATGCTGGGTTCTTCCAGCTCCACACTGTGTTGTCTCTGACTCCAGCATCGGCAGTTCTTACTATCTCTGTGTGGAATTTGTGCATTCTCCCCATGTCTGCATGGGTTTCCTCGGGGTGCTCCAGTCCAGTTTCCTCCCACAGTCCAAAGATGTGCAGGCTAGGTGGCTGAGCCATGAGGGTTTGTGGGGGGTTGGGGGATGCTCTTCAGAGGGTCAGTGTGGGCTGAATGGCCCGCTTCCACACTGTAGGAATTCTATAATTCTTGATTTCTAAATTTCTAGCAAGACAAAACTCATCAGACCACTGATTCTACTATCTCTTCCAGACCACTGATTCTCGTGGTTTGTTCCTCACAACTTCAGAACACTGGAGCTATTGGGTGATTCTGATTTCTCTGAAGCCCCATTTCCAAAATAGTGACTGAGGCAGCACGTTATGGTAATGAAGCTTGTGATTTTGTGTTTATTAAAATGAAAGACAGACTGTGGGCCTGCACCATTGTGCCATGTACTCCCTACAAGTGCCACTCCTTGGTAACAGTGCAGAATCAACTGCGTGTAAGTGCAGTACTTTGCATCACTATCTCATTCAGTTTTGTCATTTCACCTCTTTCGTCTTTCACCCAATGTTCTTTGTCTCTTTCACCGCTGTTTCTATACTTGCTCAGAACCCGCTCCATTAATAACATTTTCCAGTTCTGGTGAAGGACCATTGATCTGCAGTATTAACCCTGTTACTTTTTACCCAGGTATTGCCTTATTTCCAGGATCCGCTGTATTTTGTTTTTCTCTTTATTGCCTCTTCAAGCTATGTGTTTAACATATTATTCTACCAGCCATTCTGCTCACAATACATCACATAATGAAGGATATGAAGACAAGTTTAGGTCATCAATGAATATGATGTTGAACCAGATGTAGCCATTAGCCATGGATATGATAAGATTTTACAGTTACAGGCTTCTTTGGAGTCTGGTGAGAATGTAGGCTATGTGTATGAAGAAGTATGTGAATCATGAATCATTGGCAACACAGTGTGTGGCTGGTGCTATAAAACTAAGTGAATCACTTGCCTTCTTGTGTTCGAAATAAACAGGACTGAAAATGAAGTGTGAACAGGGGCAAGCCTCAGGTAACAGAACTTCGATACACTCCAACGCCATTAAGATGTTAGAAGGCATTTGTATAAATGTATGTAGTTTATGCAGATTTGGCTCTGGTAATACCTCATAAAGGAATCAATGCAATAACATGATGGACTAATAATTCAGAAAACAAGTTTAATTTGCACCATGATAGCAAGCATGGGGCTGGATGAACACAGCAGGTCAAGCAGCATCATAGGAGCAGGAAAACTTGACGTTTCGGGCCGAAACCCTTCATCAGAAATGGGGGAGGGGAAGAGGGTTCTGAAATAAATAGGGAGAGAGGGGGAGGCGGATAGAGGTTGGATAGAGGAGAGGATAGGTGGAGAGGAGGCAGACAAGTCGAAGAGGCGGGGATGGAGCCAGTAAAGGTGAGTGTAGGTAGGGGGGTAGGGAGGAGATAGGTCAGTCCAGGGAGGACGGACAGGTCAAGGGGGCGGGATGATGTTAGTAGACAGGAGATGGGAGTGTGGCTTGAGGTGAGAGGAAAAACAGGTTAGGGAGGTGGAGATGAGCTGGGCTGGTTTTGGGATGCGGTTGGGGGAGGGGAGATTTTGAAACTTGTGAAATCCACATTGATACCATTGGGCTGC
>JAHRHZ010000133.1:65369494-65413073 GCA_024137785.1 Ginglymostoma cirratum
TAAGGGTGGGGAGGGAAAAATGTCTTTGGTGGTGGGGTCTGATTGCAGATGGCGGAAGTGTCGGAGGATGATGCGTTGGATCCGGAGGTTGGTGGGGTGGTATGTGAGGACTGAGGTGGTATGTGGGGATTCTTTTTTGGTTATTATTGCGGGGACGGGGCGTGAGGGATGTGTTCCAGGAAATGCGGGAGACACGGTCGAGGGCGTTCTCGACCACTGTTGGGGGGAAGTTGCGGTCCTTGAAGAATGAGGACATTTGAGATGTACGGGAGAGGAATATCTCATCCTGGGAGCAGATGCGGCGGAGGCGAAGGAATTGGGAATAGGGGATGGCATTTTTGCAGGAGGGTGGGTGGGAGGAGGTGTATTCCAGGTAGCTGTGGGAGTCAGTGGGCTTGAACCAGTCCAGCTCATCTCCACCTCCCTAACCTGTCTTTCCTCTCACCTCAAGCCACACCCCCATCTCCTATCTACTAACATCATCCCGCCCCCTTGACCTGTCCGTCCTCCCTGGACTGACCTATCTCCTCCCTACCCCCCTATCTACACTCACCTTTACTGGCTCCATCCCTGCCTCTTCGACTTGTCTGCCTCCTCTCCACCTATCCTCTCCTCTATCCAACCTCTATCCGCCTCCCCCTCTCTCCCTATTTATTTCAGAACCCTCTTCCCCTCCCCCATTTCTGTTGAAGGGTTTAGGCCTGAAACGTCAAGGTTTCCTGCTCCTCTGATGCTGCTTGACCTGCTGTGTTCATCCAGCCCCATGCTTGCTATCTCGGATTCTCCAGCATCTGCAGTACCTTTTATCTCTGATTAATTTGCACCATTGCTGTTTCAGAATTTTGAATTCTTATTTTTCCTAAACTGGTAATGAAAAGCTGGTGTGAGTGACCCTGAAGCTGTGTCAGGGAGATGACAGGCAGGCTTTTCTCACAGTCCTATTTTATGCAACACCACATGTAAATGAGTCAGTAAGTTCACATAATATGCATTACAGAAATGTGTAGACCTTGACAAAGAATGATGACCGAAAGTAGAGAAGGGTTGAATAACGAGTAAGAGTTAATTTTTTTTTCAGTCCCTGAATGTAAGTATTGCTGGCAAAGCTCACTGCTTGCTATCACCTAACTTGCTGTAAAAGGTAATGGTGTTCCTTCTTCTTGATCCATGGCCATCAATGTGTTCCCACAATCCTAAAGGGAGTTCCAGTGACAATGAAGATTTAGCAACCAATTTCTAAATTGGGGTGGCTGGTGACTTGGAGGTGAGATAACTCCCTAGAGACCAGTACTTGTTACCAAATCACCTTTTATTTACACATGACCAGTCCTTGACTTTAGTACAGCCTCATTCAGAATCAGGTACCAGAGTGTCAGCATCTCTAACTCCCCTCTTTTTATCTGTCAGCCAGGGTTCCTGATTGGATCAGATTAACAGCCCCAATCAGGGAACTCACATTCTATGAGGTCCAGCTGGCTGGCCTTGTAACAATCACTACTGGAGAGTTGGGGATGATGTTGTACTCATTGGCTTTTACTGTGAGGTTTGGAGATGATCTCAAAGTTGACAACATTGTAACTTCATGAAAGAATCTCTATCAGTATATTTCAGCAAGTCTTCCACAGGCTGAATGGTGAGCAAATACCCTAATTTGTCTTCAATGCTTTATTTTAAATAAGTCTGTAATTGTTTCAAACAAATTGACATAGAGTTTTACAGAAACGGAAAGTCCTAAGACTGCTATAGGGTGTGCAGACCACAAATAATTCACAGTGTAAAACGATTGTGATACTTTGAACAGAAGTCTATTCAGCTGGTTAAATTATTTGTGCAGTTCAGCTTTAATGTCAACAGAAGGCAGAGTGGAGCAGAAGAAACTGTTTTGTATTTCATGAGCATTTGTTAGATACAAATTTAATGATAAATTCCTTTTAAACATTCACCTCCCTGAGAGCTTCTTATTACTGCTGTTTTACAGCCAATCATTTTGCAAGTTTTTTTTAAAAAGAAACAATTTAACTTTTACATGCTCAGTCCCAGATTTATAAGGGAGCTGCAGGAGTAATAAACCTGAGTATTGTTAGATGTAAAAATAAAAAGATTGTTAAAGGCTTGGCAGCTTGGTTCATATGGGGTGATGTAGCTGCACCTTTTTCAACGACATACTTTTCCTTGTGTGTAAAGGAACAACATACTTTTTATTCTGTCCTTAATAATTTCTAACAAAACCAGGGTTGACCAAGCCCCCAAATCTTTCATTCATATAAAGAAAGAAATGTAATTTGTGATCTTTATGGCCTCTCTGAATGAGGTAACTTGAAAGATTTCAATTGAAGGTACTTTATGTTACAGTATGTTGACCATAAGGATTTGGATTGTGAAACTTTCAGTATATTCACTTTGTCACCTTTAGTACTAAAATAATGGCATTTTCACCTGGCTGAATCCAAATAGCAGTCAAACAGACAAAGAGATGTGTTTTTGTTGAATATCTAAAGTCAACCACTGCTATAATTGAGAATTCAAATCTTATCTGTATTGCTCCATACTGTTAAAAGAAAATGAATAAACAAAAAAAAAAATAGAATTTATCAAGTTGTCAACAAAAAAAGAGCTTCTTTCTGTTCCACCTGGGAGCTTTGCTGAATGGGTAAGCTAAGGATGAGAAAATCCCAGCACTGGGGTATTGAGGTAAACTTGATCAGAAAGCCTAGACCCAATAATTATAGCTCAGAATCCAGAAGAACTAAGACTGTCCTGATTTATGACAAGTTAATCCGTTTCAGGAGTATAAGGTGAGCGGTAAGGTCACAGCGCATTCTGCCTCCTTCCCATTCACTTTAGGGAAAATAAAAATTAGGAGGTGCAACTTGGGCTGCTAACTCTCTATCACTCATTTTACACAATTGCATAAAATCCATTTCTAACCTGGTGGACCTTTCTAAGACCAATTCCACTTTTAAAAGGAAATTGCTATTGTTATACAAATCATCCCTTTGTACATAGCTTTCTTCAAACTCACAAAAGTTTTCCAATTTAAAATTAAAAGTGCTGGAGTGATGTAAATGTCCAGCTAAGTTCACAAATATCATCTGAATTAACATGACAATATGAAAATGGCAGGAATGGCAGCACAATGAACTACTTCCCTTTCAAAACAGATGTGAAGCAGAGGCATGTCATTACATCAGTACCGTTCCTATTCATTCATGCAGAAATGCTGCAACTTATTATTGATAGACTCCCTCTAGGTAAAAAAAAAGTATTTCCTTAACAGAACTATGATGTGCTAATGACACACATGTTCGTGCACACTTCAAAAGAAGAACTACAACAGGTAGTTGCCATATTCACCAAAGCTTATAACAGCATGAGATTTATCCTGCAAACAGGAAGATCAAAGCTATTTATCAACCAACCGCAAATATATCAGTTCCAACATCTTCAATTTACATTTATGATGAAGTGTTGGAAAGTGTTCTTCACTTTCTGCATCTGGGAATCTATTGATCGCATCAGCTCAGGTGGATTGAAGATAATATCAGAAGGCACAACACAAGGTCAGCCAAATGGGAACGATACTCAGAACTAGAGTCATGTCAATGACTGCCGAGGTAAGTGCCAGACAAAGTTAGAGCCTGCTGAAACAAACAAAAGTAGAAATTGCTGGAGAAACTTGGCAGGTCTGGCAGCACCTGTGGAGAGAAAGCAGAGTTAATGTTTCAGGTCCCAAGAGCTTTCTTCAAAGCTATTTAAGTCCTGCTGAATTGGACTGCTTTTGGAGATTGAGGCTGAAGTGATTGACAGTTAGAAGCTGCTGAATTTAATGTGTTGGACTAAGTGGTTCAACGAGATAATTCTTTGTTTTGTACAGAAGATGAGGGAATATGTAATTTGGTTGGCTAAAGTGAGGGCAGAGTATGGAATAGAATAATGTCAACTGTACATGGCATGATTATGATGCAGCATCATTGTTTCAGGATGGTTACACCACTGGAGAGGGTTAACTTCCAGGGCTGGTCTATCTGTTCACAGCACAAGCAACCACTTCCTCATCTCCTCTCAAGGATCCCCTGAGTGGAGGTACCTTCTTTTATTTTTCTCATTGCAGGCTCAGCAAAGGGGACCGTAAGGATTGCAGATGCCGGAAGCTAGAGTCAATAGATATGAAACTGGAAAGGCACAGCAAGTCAGACAGCATCCGAGGAGCAGGAATGTCATCGTTTTAGGCCGAAACCCTTCGTCAGGAGTGGGGAGGGGGAGGGACTCCCAGAAGTAGATAGAGGGAAGGGGTGGGGCTGGGGGAAGTGTAGGTGGGATGGTGATAGGTGGTTGCAGGTAAGGGGATATTCTGATTGGTCAGTGGGAAGGGTCCTCACCTCCCTGGCATGACCTAACCTGTCCATTTTCCTATTCACCTATCCACTCCACCATTCCCACTGACCAAACACAATGAACTCTTACCTGCAACCACCTATCACCATCCCTCCTACCCTTCCTCCGGCCCCACCTCCTCCCCCTATTTACTTCTGGGCTTCCCTCCCCCTCCCTACTCCTGATGAAGGGTTTGGGTCAGAAACGTTGACTTTCCTGCTCCTCAGATGCTGTCTGGCCTGTTGCGCTTTTCCAGCTTCACATCAATTGACTCAGCCTCAGCAAAGGCCATCTATATTAGTATTGCTGCTGTGGCCACAGAGCTGTCAGCCTCATCATTGGGCTGACGGCCGAGAAAGGCAGCCCATTGTCCTCATTTGAGAACCCTCCGTCTTTCCTGCTGCCCCATTTGGTGACATTCCCCTCACAGCCACTTAAGTTACAGCCAGTTAGCAGCAGCTCCCTTTAAAGAGGTGCAAGTGCCCTTAAGACGCACAACTAGCTGGAAAATATGCTATCCACCACATTGTTAAGTCGGCTGTTGAGCGCTTGACTAGTAAGCAGCATGGGTCACACTCGGTTGAACACCAAAGACAATCAAATGAAGAAGCTGAATGAATTTATCTGAATGTCTCCCTTAATCGCACTGGGTGAGGGCTGATTATGAATTGAGACACCCAGACTTCAAATAGAAACAAACCACCTTCTAGCCCATTGACTCTCAGAGCACAGAAAGAGGCCATTTGCACCATAGCATATATACTTCTCCAAAGATTTGTGCAATTCGTCTCCTACTTTATCCCTACAGCCCTGAACAATTATGGATAACATATTGAGGCCTTTTGTAAACTTCTGCTAAGCAGAAGTCATGAGACAGAAATTGTCTAAAATACTCAACAATTAGAAGTCCGATGAAAATATTTTGTTGATGTCTATCTGAAGCTCATAACAGTTGTAGAGACTGCTCCTGCGTTGCTTCTGTTGTTAGCTGACATTTTGAAGTAGTCAGGTACCTATGAATTACAATCGAATACGGCCACTGCTGTGGGTGACCATAAAATACAGCTTTGTTTGAAGTTACATTGGAAAGCATATGGAGCTGTTCTGAATTTTGGACACAGTCCAAGACACTCTGGTTGACATTGTGAAAATACATCTCGCTCGAAAATGAGGAAGGTCAGCAGGAATTGCTATCTACTGATCAGCTGGTCAAATTACAAGCGACTAACAAATGTCAACTGTTGCTGAGTATTTGACTCACTGACTCAAAGAAATATTTCCTAAATAACTAAACTTATAAATATTTTTGCACTGTGCTGATATAGTCCTTAAAGTGTTAAAGGCCAGAATGAAGATTGTGACAAGATAATGTCTGTCTGATGCAGTATTGATAGCGGTTCATGATATATTGTGTTTGTACTATCTTCTGAAATTCATAGTGCTTTTCTTGGCCAATTAAGAAACAGAATCATCACAGGGATACTCAAATTCTGCCGACTGTACCGTTCAGTGAACACAGAGTCCACTCGCCTTCATCTGAGCTGACCCAATGCCATGAATATATTTCCTGCCAGCCTTGAGAACAGCTCTAAGTGTCAGTAATAATCTGGCTTTCTATTGATTTTGGTTAGACTTATTGACAGCAGGAAAGATTAAGGTTTAATTAGTGACTGAAAGGATGAATTTTTAAAACTTGGTGCTTTAGGACAGGTTATCGAGATAGTCCGTGACTGTTATTGAATTTGAATGAAATGGATACTCTAGCTATGCTTGCTTCCTGTGATCTCCTGAAGGCTGCACTAGTCCAGGGTGGTCAGTTTGACACCAGGGAAGATAGAATTCCATTTAAAAGCTTGCAAAGTCAGCATGTGATACAGAGAATGTAGAAGTGGGGTCGAAGCAAGGGCAAAGTTGAAATAATTGCAGTCTGTTTTCTCAACCAATAAAAGGAGGCTGTTCGTAATAGGTTACCAATTTTAATGTCCACTTTATATCTACAAAAGATACATAATCCTCCACTATAACAAAGCATAAACCACATGAATTTTGTTTTTTATCACTTGGTTTAATGAATCAGAGGTAAACATTTTAACGTGCAAAGTTAAACAAAATATTTTGGAAAGTGAAGCACTGTCGGGGAAAAAAGGAACTAAACCATTGCTTCAATTCCACCAACTGTGATTTACATTGGCTGGTGATCTCTTCTGGGAGATTTCTTTTGAATGTCCCAGATTCATTTGATTTAAGTACAGAGCTAGCACAAAATCTTTCTAAACTCAATACAGTTCTGCATGAATTGATAAAGCACAAAAGATGTTTTGCATTGGGAATTAATTCTGTGTTAAATTGCCTAATTTTAGGGACAAATTACATTGTCATGCGAACATAACAAGGAAATCCTCGACTGCAGCAAGATCGTGCCTTTAGGAAACTAGTTAAAGTCTCGTATTTTCCAATTCTAGATCACCGCATTTACACTCCACTTCTCCGACACTGAGCGCTGCCAGTTTCATAGAACATAGAACAATACAGTGCAGAACAGGCCCTTCAGCCCTCGATGTTGCGCCGCCCTGTGGACTAATCTAAGCCCATCCCCCTACACTATCCCATCATCATCATCCTCTTGCAGATACTGGCCTCTCAGTTATTATCTCCTTTAATTTAGAATAACATTCCAAAATCTTTTTGTCGCTGCCATCTTAAGAAGGTTCCAAAAAGTACTTTCTACTAATTATTACTTTCTAATTCTTTCACGAGATGTGATCATCACTGTCAAGGTCACTATTTGTGTCAATTCTTAATTGTTCTTGAGACGGTGGGGTGAGCCCGCTTCTCAAGCTACTACAGTCCATTGTGGCGTAGGTACAACCACAGAACTATTAGGGAGGGAATTGTAGGAGTTTTGACCCAGCGACAGTGAGGGAACAGTGAGGTAGAGAAGGAGTTTCCAAAAAGTGGCAGACACAGTCAGATTGTCACTCTGCTCCTACATTTTTGCATTAAAAATAAGCTCTGCATTTCTATTAGGAGATTCCAATCAGGGCTTCTTCAGAAATGTGAAGAGTACTTTAAACATGACAAATGCAGGATAGTCAGTGGGAAATCAGGGTTTTCACAGCAGTAGTTGCCATATTCTATGATTTAAATATCCAGCATCGTAGACAGCCAATTTGATGGCTCCTATGAAAGTGAGTTAAATGTGAGGTTAGGGTGAGCAGAGTGTCAGAGGGTCAAACGGATAGGCTGGATAAGGTGCCAAGATGCAAGGTGGGAATGGGGCCTGGTAGGTGACGGAGTGTTTAGGGTAGGAGATATCAGATGATAGGGTTGGGTGGTCCTGAGGAGGTGGGGGGGGGGGCATCAGGCCTGATAACAGTGACAAGTGAGGGTGTCAGCTCTTGTGGGAGCATGGGAGCATCCGATCCCACAAGAAGCAGAAGTATTTCTGGTCCTGGTGGAGAGAGGGTTGTGGGGTCCTCAGGGGGAGGGGAGGTGTCAGTTCAGAGTCAGATGAGGTGTGTAAAGGGTCTCGTGGAGGTGTAATTGGAATATGTATGTTAAGTTGAGGTGTTCAGTTTAATAGCTACCCAAACGTTAGTCTAAGTTTTTGATTGTTTAACTTTTGCTGAGAAGCAATTTACTTAACCGCAGTGGGACCCTCCAAATTCTGAAATTGGATGGATACGTTCAGGGGGTTTCCAGGCGTAGGAGAAGTGCCCAGCAGAATGTTCAATTTGACTAGCAAATCCGTCAGAGTGTGCTGCATGAAGGATTCCACTGTATCCCAATGTGCTGCTGCCACTTATGCTACAGAAATGAATATCTGCCCATTAAAGACAGGATGTTCTGTTTCTGGAGAGGAACTTGCAAGTGGTATAGTTCCTGTGCTGCTGTGGTCCTTCTCATCTGGTCTTTTTTTATTACTCTGCCAGCCAATTTGCCCACCTTTTCTCCTGCATCTCATTCACTTGAAAGTGTTCTTTTGCATGAGATCAGTGTTGTTCTTGAGAAAGTATCCATTGGATTCAGCAAGTCGAGATTCAGTCACTCAGATTGCTAACCAATTTTGATAGTTTTAGTTTAACTCAAATAATTCAACAGAGAAACAATGGGTGGAAATTCACCCAATTATCCCAGGTGGGCTGAGAGGTGAACAGTGTATCATATAAGATGGCGTGTGATAGCATCCTACGGTAAAAATAGAAAGTTCTGGGGAAAGTCAGCAGTTCTGGCAACATCTACGGGAAGAGAAACAAAATTAACATTTAAAGCCTGGCATCATTTTTCTTCTTAGGTTGATGTCAGTAGCGGGAAAGATGATGATGGGGGATTTTTTTTTTCCAGAAATGTGATTGAACACATCTGGGAAATGAATTTATGCTCTTTTAGTCATTCTATGGAATTGAATATGGGATATTCAGGCTGTGACAGGTTTGTTTTCCATCTTTAATTGTTGTTTTCAAGGTGGGGTTGAATTACCTTCTTAAACTGCTGCATTCCATGTGGCGAAGAGATTCTCATTGTGCTGCCAAGTCAGGAATTCTGGAATTTTGATCCAGCACCAGCAAAGAAATGGCAGTACATTTCCAGGTCAGCATGGTTATGACTTGGTGGGGATTTTGCAGTTGGAGATGCCTTACACTACTGCATTGTAATTCCAGCTGGTCCAGGTTGCTGAATGGGAAAGTGTGTCAAAAAGATTTTAGCAATTTGCTGCATTACATTGTTTTTCGTGTTGCAAATCCTTTACCTACCAAGAGTGGTCAGAATGTGGGACACATTACAACAGATAGTAAATTGAGGTGAATAGCGTAGATAAATTTAGTAGGAAGCTGGATAAGAACCCAACAGTGAAAAGTATAAAAGGTTATTCTGATGAGGAATGAAGAGATGGGCAGATGCTCTGATGGGGCACTGGGATGCACCTCTTGTGCTGAATAGTTATTTCTTTGTTGTAGGTCCTTTGTAATATTTTGTAAAACAATATGGCATTTTCCTTTCAATTCAAATCATCTTAACCTTGGATAACAGGTAGCACTGTAATAGCTTCCATCTCAGCAAACTGTGGCTCCATGACTCACTTCAACGATTCAATCCCCGCAAATCAGCCTGACAGTTCACTGTAGTACTGAGAGAGTGGCGCACTGTTGTTGGTGTCACTTTTGGAATGGGGTGCACATAAAATTAAGCAAGTCTGTCATCTCAAGTGGATATAAAAGATTCCAAGACACTTTCAAATTATTTACCTCATTGTTCTGTCCAATAGTTGCCCCTCAATTAATATCACTAAAAAAAAACAAAACTTGGGTTTATTTATCTCATGCTTTGTGGAACTTTGCTGCGTTCAAGTTGACTGTTGTGTTTCCCCCCACATTTGACACATCAAAACTACTTATTTTATCAATAAAGTGCTTTGAAATGTCCTGTGATAATGATATGAATGCAAGCCTTTGCCATTTCCCATGGATGGAGTTTATTTCCTTACTCATTCATGGGATAAGTTTGTTGCTGGCAAGGCAAGCTTTGATTACTCATCTGTAATTGCCCTTCAACTGAATAGCTTATTAGACTATTTCTGAGGATAGTTAAGAGTCAACTGCATTGCTGCCACTCTGCAGCCACATGTAGGTCAGCCAGAGTAAGGATGGCCGATTTCCTACATATAGGTGGTCAGTGAACTAGACACAATTTGATTCATTTGTTTTTACTTCACACTTTTCAAACAGATGGATTACAAAGGAAACAGCTCAATTTTACAAAAACTTTTACGAAACTTGCAAAAATTTAACAGTGAATTTTGGACCATCAACCATGTTACAGCTAACATTAGTTTAAAGAAAATCTTCAAATTCTTGTCGTTCATGCTTTTGAGTACTGAGTGCAAACCTTCTTAAAGGGGGAGAAGAGAATGCATCTTTAATATTATCATCTCATGCATTCCACAGAAAGTTTAAAGTCTGTTGCAAAAACATTGAAACATTGCTATCTCCCACTAGGATCAGAAATGCAAGTGCAAAATTGTACAAAAGGGCATGCCTTAAATTGTAACTTATTTTGGAACAGTATTTTTATCTATAATTAATAGACCATGCACTTTGCATGGATCGCTAATCTGTATAGTTCTGAAACACATATTTAATTAAATTTGTTAGCATAAAAATAAACAGACAAATATCTGTACAGGGATTAAAATGGCTTTTAAATAAATTTGTTCCTAATTGGTTGGGCTTAATTATTTATGATTGTTGTTGCTGATGCTTTTTCAGGAACAATGTTAAGCACAGTTTCACTCATCATAACAATTCATACTGGCTATTTTTCTCTCCGTACTCTGAAATAAATGCATTAAATGAACACAACAATTGGGCCATGTTGCCTAGTGCCTAAAAAGTATGCCATGCATCCTGGTACTTCTGTATAAATATCGAAGGGTTTTGGCCCAAAACGTTGACTTTCCTGCTCCTCTGATGCTGTCTGACCCATTGTGTTTATCCAGCTCCACTTTATTGACGCAGAAATTCATGTCACTGGGGATGGGGAGTGGATGGGTTTTGGTAAAATAAAATAAAGTGAGCTGTTTGTCCCTTATACATCCCATACCATATTCAGCTTAATTGACATAAATTGAGCTCTATATTGAACAGGGAATATAGAGGTAGACAATCCAATTCCATTAGCTGTACACCAACCCCAAAGATTAGTTTCTACCTCACAGGCTCTTACAGGGTGGATATATTCAGAAATTCCTGAGAAAGAGAATTCTGAAGTACCTAAATGTATGTAAAAGGAAATCTTAAAAGGAAATATGGTGTATTTCCTTCAGTGTCTCTGAGTCAATATCTGGCACTCACTCCTTCATTTCATTGTGGGTGTACCTACATGAAATGGACTGCGGCGGTTCAAGAAGACAGTTCACCACTACCTTTTCGAGGGCAACCAGGGATGAACAATAGATCCTGGGCCAAACAGTTACAGCCACAACTCATGATTTTTTTTTTAAGATTGGTTGCCTATTTCAAATATAGAAGGAGAGGCTGCAGAATATGAAAAAAAATTGCTACCACTCAACTCTTTTATAAATAAACTTTTGTATGAATGAGTTGTCAGTGTGAGGACTAACTTAAAAATTTGGTGTTGCAACCAAAAATGTAATTGTATGCACACTGTTGAAGAACATACACAGGCTGCTGAGTTATCAGAGAAGGTTCATCATACTGAGAATTTGCAAATGAACTAAACAGAACATTGTAACTAAAATATGCCGAGGATAGAGAAGGACTTAATAGTTTAAAATGTTTGACAGAGTAAAGATATTAGACATCAGGCACAGGAATCCAGCAATTGAGGCATTTTCAAGTAAAAGTTGACAAAAGAAAAAGCAACTTAGGTCTTTATTTTATTGATACTGTAGAAAAGATTGCCAGTGATGGAAAATGAGAACAGAGTAGTCCAAGACCTCAAGCCTGTTTAGTCATTTAATGAGATCATGATTTATTTGTGATCTTGCTCCATGTCCATTCATATTTTTGATTAACAATCACAGATTTAAAAGAAAAATCGATTTGGCATCAACTACTGTTTGTGGAAGAGAATCCCAAAATCCTACCACTTTTTGTGTGTGGGGAAATGTTATTCCAGACTTGATTGGGCTGGCTCTAATCTTTAGGATTTTTAGACTGTTGTACCAAACGGCCCAATCAGCAGAATTGTACTTTCTCTTTTTACCCCTTCAATTATCCTTAAAATCTTGCAAATTTTAATTATATTGCCCTTAAGTTTCTAAATTGCAAATGACATAACCCAAATTTGTTCAGGCTTTCCTTGGCAACAGGAAGCCATGGCAATTTTTTAAAGATGAATTCCTATTCAAAAAGAGAATATGAGGCTAATGCTTTTAAACCTACCGAGTCAACTGTTGAATAGTGCAAAGGATTGGTCTTGTTAAACAACTACCAGCTTTCGATGTGTGTTAATATGCACATATTTCACTCATGCAAAGCACGTTATTAATTTATTTCTAATCAACCTTATTTGTGTTTTCTCTATTTTATATGCATTTCTGATCAAGTATACAACTGTAATTTTACAGAGTGGCTGATCTTACAAAAGGAAAAACACATAATGACATTTTCTTGCATCCTGCAATTTGTACTGATAAAGATGTTATATTTCAGTTGTGTACTAGAAAGGAAAATTGAAAGACTTGCATTTATGTAGTGCCTTATCATATCTCTCAGAAATGCTTCAAATTAATTCACATACAGTGCTACAATATTTAATTGTTTTCATGGGTGATTTATCTGGCATGAGGCAGATCGGTATGTGACCTGATTTGCTTTGACATGGAGGATTGCTTCAACTGTTACGTGACGCAAGCACATTTTCTTGAGACTTCTATTCATGCAGTTCATCAATTTTAAAAAAATGAAGGCAATCATCAGGGAACGAAACCTTCAATTTTGCATTGTTGCTGCTGGTTATGAAAAATACGTTGTTGTTATCATACCATCTCTGAACTGGAACTTTGCAGGATTCGCAGTTGTGCACAAACTGCATGACAGCCTTAATATAAGAAACTTAATTGATACCTCATTATAGTGTTGGGAAGCCATTTTCAATATTGAACAGTTGCGCAGATAATAGATATGCCTTGGAGGAGCAGTTACTGGATCTGCCTCCTTTAAAACATTTGCCTAAGCCAAGGAAGACTTGAATTGCTGAAACCACGTGAGAGATGTACACCTACAGTGCTCCCATAGAGCTCCAGCAATAGTGAAGGATTGGTGATATAGTTCCAAGTCAGGATGGTATGAAGCTTGAAGCATGCAGCACAGCAGGTGGGTGCCACAGTGGTCCAGTGGTAAGCACAGCTACCTCACAGCACCAGGGACCTGGGTTCAATTCCAGCCTCAGGTGACAGTCTGTGTAGAGTTTGCATGTTCCTCCTGTGCCTGCATGGGTTTCTGTTGGGAACTGTAGTTTCCTCCCACAGTCCAAATTTGGTGGATTGGCTGTGCTAAATTACCCATTGCATTCAGTGATGTGTAGGGTTAGGGGGATGAGTCTGGGTGGGATACTTGTCAGCAGGTTGGTGAGGACTCATTGGGCCAAATGGCCTGTTTCCACACTGTATGAATTCTATTCTCTATTGAAGAGGAACTTGCAGGCAATGATGTTCCATATATTTCCTGCCCTTTGCTCCTCTAGGTTTGGAAGGAGCATTTGATGTGTTAAAATAAGGTTGAGTTTGATGGCACATAAGTAAAAGAGAAATTTTTCATAAACTACTCCTAAATAAACATATATTAGAGTCAGTCACATTTTGCAGCAATGAAGTGGGCTGCATTTTATTAATATATGGAAATAAATCAGAGAATTGAAGAAATCTTGCTTGGTTGATGTAAATCCATTCTTTCAAATAAAGTGATTGCCAACACTTCAGATAGATATCAGGACATTTGCCTTCATGTAAATCATGGCCAACAAATGAATGGTTTTCCAAGAAAGCTAATTTGCAGAATTATTACAGGAATAAAATGGATATTACAATCCACAATTCTGAATAGATGAAGAAAGATGGGGCAAATTGTCTTCTCCATATGTTGCAGTGTCAGTGACATTTAGCCACAAGATTTTTTTTTCTATTCATTTGTGGGATGTGGGTGTCGCTGGCTGGCCAGCATTTCTTGCCCACCCCTGGTTGCCCTTGAGAAGGTGGTGGTGAGCTGCCTTCTCGAACTGCTGCAGTCCTCCTGCTGTGGGTTGATACGCAATACTATTCAGGAGGGAATAAAGTTACCCTGCCAATGGTTCAGTTTCGCTATTCCACTTGGGTATGGCAAGACTTTGTTGTAACTTTAGGGAATCCATTATGCACATAGTATCAAGCAACAGTTTATAGAAATCCATGTCAATTTTTCCCATTGACTCTCTGGATAGGAAAACAGCTAGACAGATCATAATATGTTATGTTTCTATCTGCTTTGTCTCATCTTTTTTCACTCCTTCATTCACATCTTCCCTCCTTCAAATTCTGTTGTACACACAACTTTCATGCCACCTGAAACTCATCACACAGCTTATGAAATAACTCCACAGAGGACAGTATTCCATCACCAAATCACCCTTTATTTACAGGTGGCGAGTCCTTGATTTTGATCCAGCTCCCTCAGAGCCACCTCTCAGAGTGAACAGGATGTCTGACATTCCTGTTCTTATCTGTCAGCCAAGGCTCCCTGATTGGATCAGATTAACAGCCCCAATCAGGAAAAGCAAATTCTGAGGTCCATCTGACTGACCTCGTTACAATCACAACAGCTTGATTGGTCCCATTCTCCCTAGACTCAATTAACTATTTATAAAAGCAAAATATGACAGATGCTGGGAATCTGAAACAAATGCAGAAAATGCTAGAGAAACTCAATGGGTCAGGCAGTATCTGTGGAGAGAAAAACAGAGTTTATGTTTAGTTGCAGTATCACTCTGCTTTAGAACTGTATTCTGAATTAGGCATGAAATCCTTCTAATCAACTATTGATGCTTGTAATCACATAAACTAACAATTAACAATGTTAACGTTATTAAAGATCAATAAACAGATACTGGGTTTAAGGCAATCTCTTTTTACCAGTATGATAGAGAGGAGTTAATACATTGTACATGGATTGAGAAAATATGGTGATTTTAATGTTTTTCAACTTGGAGGAGAAGAACTTCTGCATTATTAGAGAAGCTGCCAGTTCAAGTCTATCTTTATTAAGTATTTTATAAAATAACAAACTAAAATAAAGAAAAATCACAGAATCACAATCCGAGCTTCAATGTAAGACTCAGATAACAAGTGGTGCCTTCGGATTCAGTCTGGCCTTGTGTTTCCCACGCTGTAAACCAAAGTCCAGGTCAGTGTCAATATAAGTGAGAAAAAGCAACAGTCCTTGAATCAATCGCTGGGAAACTCCACTATACAGCTGCCTCCAAACCGGAAAACAACTATTCATCACTTCTCTGCGCCTCGTGTCACACAGCCAATTTCATATCTATGCTATCACTGTCACTTCTATTCTGCAGGTTTTAACTTTGCTGACAAGCATATTATGAGGAGTTTTATTAAACGATTCTTGGAGGTTCATGTTCATTGAAGCTTATTGATTTGGGGAGGCGATGGTCCTGTGGTATTATCGCTAGATTATAAATTTAGAGACCCAGATAATGTTCTGGCAACCTGGGTTTGATTCCTTCCATATCAGTTGGTAGAATTTGAATGCAATAAGAATCTGGAATTAAGAGTCTAATGATGACCATAAAACCATTGTCAATTGTCAGGTAAAACCGTCTGGTCTACATATGTCTTTAGGGAAGGAAACTGCCATCTTTACCTGGTCTGACTTCAGACCTACAGCAATGTGGTTGACTCTCAATTGCCCTCTGGCAATTAAGGATGGGCAAGGAATGCTGGCCTAGCTGCTGATGCACATATCTTGCGAATGAATTCAAAAAAAGTATACTGAATCTACTGCATACTTCCATTGCCATCAAGAAAATCAATCAGGTTTGTTAAACATGATTCACATTTTCTGACTTCCTGTTGTTTTATGCCTTGAATTATTGTTACTGAATGTTTTTCCACTACCCAATAAAAAACTGATGTGTCTTTGGTTTCTGAGTTTATTCTCTCCATTTATATAAGAAACATTGCAAAGATTATGGTCAATACCTTTGTAAAGTCCATTCTTTCATCTGCAATATCTTCAGATGTATCCACTCAAATTTCAGAGCACTTTCAGCCTTATAAATGGTGCATTCCCTCTGTGACACCCTGATCTACTTTTCAACATCCCGAATATATCTTCTCCTTAAACTGGCACCTTCTCATTTCAGAGACAGAAGGTGCAATACCTGCACTTTTACCTCCTCTCCCTAGATTTAACATTATCTCTAGTTAGATCCTAAAATTAATGCAGACATTTCAGAGTCACTGCCCTTACAATGGGAATGTCACCTAATTATTGCATTTATAGGTACAAAATGCTTATTTTGGTTTAAAGTTCATAATGGAGAATTAGCCATAGCAGAATTATGATTAGATCAGAGAGCGGGAGCAGAGTAATTCAGTCCTGTATTCAATAGTTAATGTCAAATAAAATGAAAAGTTTTATTGATTTAATAACTGAGATAAAGAGTACAACACAGGATTAGGAAAAGTATTCTATTACTCACATAATTGTTTGAAAAGAAAGTTTCCAGCCATTGCAGTACTGGTATAATATTTTAGACTGTAAATCTCTTTGTAAAAGAAAACACTCTCTTAGTGGGCACATCTGAAAGGTTCAGTGATCTTTGAAAGATTTGCAACTCCATCAAACAGTATGTCACGGCTAAAGAGACAGCAGGAACTGTAGATGCTGGTGTCAGCGTCAATACAGTGTGGAACTGGAGGAACACAGCAGGCCTGGCAGCATCAAAGGAACAGGAGAGTCAACGTTTCGGGTTTACATCCTTCATCAGGACTGGGGAGGGGGAAGGGAGCTGGGAAATAAATTGAGGGAGGAGGGATGGGGCTGGGAGAAATCACAACTAAATCCTATCACCATCTAATTTTATAGTCCTGGGTCAGCTGCACCACCATAGGGTAGGCAATGGCCTAGTGGTATTATCACTGGACTAATCCAGAGATCCAAATAATGTTCTGGGGATCTGGTTTTGAATCCCAACATGGCAGATGGTGGAATTTAAATTCAATAAATATCTGGAATTAAATTCCATTGCTAATTGCCAGGAAAAAAACATCTGGTTCACTCATGTCCTTCAGGGAAAGAAACTGCCATCCTTCCCTGGTCTGGCCTACATGTGGCTCCAGGCCCACAGCAATATGGTTGACTCCGAACTCTGCCCTCTGGGCAATTAAGGGTGGGCAATAAATGTTGCCCAGCCAGTGATGCCCTCATCCCACGAATGAATAAAGGAGCTTCAGGACAAATTCATCCTTGCCCATGTTCCCAAAAATTGCACTCATCGTGGAACTCATAGTTCAAGTCAAAATTCCACATTACAAACAAAGATTCCCTCTTACAATTGCCTTTCACGCTGGGCTGCTGTTGACCACACGGTGCCATGGTTTTGGATAGATCTTGACTTCATATTTCAGCCAGAAGTGGTATTCATAAAGTTCATAAAGAAAGCACCCTGGCTCATTAGGCAAAGCACTCAGCAGAGACATGGTGTGGGCAATGGAAGGAAGTCAGGTTACGAAGGAGGTCAACCTCTTTAAGGCCACACTTTAGTGTCCTTTCCAGCTGACCATGTGTGGTACTGGCAGAAGCTGGAAGATGCCGACAGCTATTGACACAGATCGTTATCTGAAATGTGCTGCTATGTCACAGAGTGCAGAAAATGGGGATAGAATGAAGACTACATAGCGCAGTATGACTGTGTAGACTCAGTGTTGTGCACAAATATACACTGCCAACGTACTGACAAACGCCACTTCATTCCAATTAAATATGTCAGCTGTTCTCATTAATAAACTGAGAACCCAAAATCGGAGTGCACTGCCTTCTGTTTCAATGCTGTGTTAACATTCTTCTATAGGGCAGAATCTAAAATAACAAATGCCAGCTGTGCAATAAAGGGTCAGGCACATTGGCTTCATCAATGATGAAAGTGATCAATTGCTATTCAGATATTTCTGTGTAATTGATCGGTGTGGCAGCAGCCTTCTTGTTAAAGGCTGGAATACATTGTCACGATGTGCAAATATTCTGAGATGGACAATGTGCTCCACGCTGTTGCTGGATGCACAAACACAGGGAAATTGTTTTTAATTCTCTCCGAATGGCATCTTTTTCTTTGATAAGTATGCACACAGAGAGAGACAGACAGAGAAAAATCAGATCATCCATATATTGCCTTTTTAATATATGCAAGATAGTCTGTATATTGTGTTTAACACATCACCCATTTCATTATTACTGTTTATTAAAAGATATCTAAATGTGTCGTCTCTATTATGGTGGAATCAACTAGATTAATGATTAATTCTCATTTGCAGATCTATGATAGGGTGGCAGGTGAGTCGTTCTACAGTGCTAGAACTGGTAAATGATAGCATCTCCCTTGCACTGATCAAATTTAATTTGACCTCCAATTATATTACACTGTTGCAACTGAACTGTCAATTTTTGTCAGGCAATTAGAGGCTATAAGCTGTAAAGTTAAGTTTGATAGGCATTGTAATTGGATTGTCACTGTAAGCAGCTCTGTCTGCTTTCAGTCATATTTCATAAAAATGTATTCTAAAGATTTTTTTTCCCTATGCACTTACATGGGAAAGGATGACAGTGTAGAAAGAGGGAGAGAGAGAAAAAAAAAACACCTCCTTTCAATGGTGTCCTGTTTGTATTAAAGTCCTTACAATAGGTAAAGGAAACTGCCCAGTCTGTCCATACACACGATAATGCTACTGTCGAATTATAACTGAGGTCACTCAGGTATATTGTCCACATCCTGTGCTAGAGGCTTTGAGGAGTACATTTTGGATACGCCAAGATATGCCAATTCAGTAATGCAATAGAGTAATGGCGGTAGTGTGTTACAATTCACTCAGAGAGTTTGGGTTGCTGTGGCAACATGCAGTTCTTACATAGTCTGGATCTAAGGATAGAGATGGTAGAGGCTGCAACATTCTTTCTGTCACATGGCTGACCAGGAATCTCTCCCACCCTTGCACCCTGCCATTGACAATGTTGGAAGGATGTGCAAGTTGATACTCAGCCACCTGGTTATTAAATCATCTGGTGGGGCTCAAATTTGGAGCTTCTGGCTCGAGACAGGAATGCTACCCACTACACCACATGATCTTTTAATAGAACCAAAGAATAGCAATCGCTTTCAAACTAATGACTTCCTAATCTCTGCCTGCCTGTAAGGGGATATAGTGAATTATAGCCAGCCTATACTGCATAGTTTGCATTGGTCAGTTACAAACTCGTATTGGCAACTGACCAGGATGTCTGCTTCCTGCCTCTTCTCCCAGACGGTGAATTCTTGATGGGAATGAAGATTGTAATAAAAAAAAGCAAAATGTAAAATGTCTTTAATGATATAGATGGAAAAAATACACTCGTTCTTCATTTAATTCCATATGTGAAACTGATCCATCAAATGTATGGGTATGTTTTTAATTAAGCATTGATAGACATGTATGCACTGAGCTGCCAAATCAAGGATAGCCTGAATGACTGAGGTTAATTCAGCAAGGCACAGCACACATGCTTCCATTATAATTCAACCACACTTCAAAAAGTGATCGTGTTTCTGTTCCAGGTCTTCAAAGTATTTTTTAATTAAAGTCTTTGCGAATATCAGAATGTAAACATAATGCTTGACCAAATTCTCTTCCTCTGTATCTATTGCTGAATCCATCATGGCATCACAAAATAAATATAGTGGATAAAGGGAAATTATGAAGTACAGGTAGTTCTCAATTAAGGTGAAAATTATGTTCTTGAAAATCAGCGCATTAAACAAAATTGTGTATTTTGAAGCACATAAATGTTTAGGTTCTGTTCCTGAAACATCAAACAAGTGCATAATACATGCACTAACTTAATATAAAATGCAAAACTAAGCATAAAGATATGCAAAAAGGTTATCTTTTAACGTATTTCCTTACGTAAAAGATTGCTTCTCTGGAGGTTAAAGGCTGTGAGTCTTCATCTGAGTCTTCTGCAGACTTGGACATTGAGGTTTGAGGACCATCCATTTGCTCTTATCGCGACAGAAAAACATTTCACATCAGGATCATTTGATACCTTTTTCAAGTCAGAACTCCCTTGGACTACTTGACTTGTACTTAATGAAGATGCACTTTAGAGTTATAGAGTACTACAGCACAGAAAAATGATCTTCGGATCACTGAGGATGCGCTAGTCAAAAACAATCACCTAACTATTCTAATGTCATTTTCCAGCACTTGGCCTCATAGCCTTGTATGCCTAAGCATCCCAAGTGTACACTTAAATACTTCTTAAATGTTATGAGGGTCTCTGCCTCCACCTCACTTACAGATGGTGAGTTCCATATTCCCACCACCCTCTGGGTGAGAAACATTTTCCTTACATCCCCTCTAAACTCCTTACCTTAAATCTATGGCCGCCTAGTCACTGATAACTCCATCCCTTCCCATCTATCCATGCCCCTCATAATTTTATACATCTCCATCACGCCCCTCTCATTCTCCTCTGCTGCAAGCAAAACAACCACACTCTGTCCAATTTCTCTTCATAACACCCTTGGAAAACCACTGTGCAATCTCTTCACAGCAATCACATCCTTCCTGTAATATGGATTCCAGAACTGCACGCAATAGTCTAGCTGTGACCTGATCAATGTTTTATATAATTAACATTTTGCTATTCACTTCCATTGCATAGCATTTCATCTAATTGTGCATGAAGTTGAATCAGTGAGACCCAAAGCTCTTTCGATACCCAGGTTTCACTCATCATGCTCATGTCTGGAGAGCACATCAAATCTAACACCCAGTGAAATTGATTCCCTGCTTTTCCTGGCCACAATCTCTTGCCTTCATGGCTAGAGTGCTTAGAAGCCGTGATAGGTGGAGATGTCACCTAGGCAGGCAACAGCTACTGGCTGCTGGGAGTTGAGTAAGAACCGCATTATCGCGATTCAGATGCAGATTCATGAAACGATAGGTTGTAAAGTAAAAATCATGGTGAAACCAGGTAAATCAAAACACTGCTAATCGAGAACTACCTCTGCAGAATTGGATTGATTATGGCCATCAATCAAAACTATTCATTATCATTCTGGGAGGCATCAAATATCACTGTTGGACTTGACATTTCCTAATTCTGCCACAAATGTAATACATTGTTAGATTATAAAACCAGGTATGTGTTAAGTTGAAGAAACAAAGTTTACATTAATTTGCATTCATTTTATGAGGACATTCTGGGCAAATTTGTCCAAGTCAATGGAAAAAAAATGCAGAATCTTAAATAAAAATTATGCTAAACATTTCTCAAGTTTTGTCAATTTTTAACACTGTCTTAAAAATTATTTTGACAATAAAAGACCCTGTTCTCAAAACTGGCCATACCTCCAGGGTGAAATTGCAAACTTCATCCATCTCTGTTGATTAGGCCTATTTGGGAAAGCTCTTTACATTGATCTTATTTAGTACGCACATAGACACCAACTGATGCTTCAGGAACTAACTGTTATATAGCAATTAAACTATAACTAGTTCAATGTAGTTATGTTTAAAGTTATTTGTCAAGACGTAAAATCTGCTTACCTACAGGAAAAAAGTGTCACTCAAACAAGAAATGGGAGCCAAAATCTATATGTGTGTGTGTGTGTGTGTGTGTGTGTGTAAAATAGTTAACAGACTTGATCAATCAATCTAGTGAGCTTCATTGTGCTGTGCTATGCTACTCATTACCATCAACACAACCTCATTTTTAACCTGCACAACTTTTTATCCCTCACACTTAACTACCTTTCCCTCTATGCTAAAGGCACTAATGGGCAACCCTCAGAGGATGTATTATCAAAGCTTTCATCTCCACCTTCCACCAGACTTGCACTTTATCACTATAACCATGGGTGAGTTTTGAGGTGAGTTAGGAATGGAGGACTACACTCAATATGTCCTTCTTGATAGGGAGAGAGGGTGATGCCAGCAGACACCTTTAAGGTGGCCAGCCACAAATATGGGCCTCAGAAACTCCTTCTCGGGATAATCAGATGTCTGTCATATCTGTCTGTGATGCCAAAGCTGGGAGACGTTCCAGCTGGATGGGGCGAGGAGGGGAACTTTCAGTAGTCATGAGCTCTCTGGGCCCCATTGCCCACAAGGATGACCACCAAGTCTTCTAGTCCAACGCGGCCAAATGCAGAGCGGACTCCCCCCCCCACCACCGCCACTGCACTTAGATATAGTAGGAGGGACAGGAAGAAAGAACTGAGGGTCAACTTTACCTCTAAGCTGTATGGCTACTCAAGCCATAAGGCCATCATAAATGGAACCATGAGTAGGCTATTCAGCCCACTGATACTGCCATGCCATTCAGTAGGGACATGGTTGATGCAACATTCCGCACTACCACTTTCCTGCCCTTTCCCCATAATTCTGACTCCCCTACTGATCAAGAATCTATCTATGTCAGCCTTAAATATACACAAGGACTCTGCTCCCTCAGCTCTCTGTAACAAGCAGTTCCAAAGGCTCACAATCCTCTGAAAGAATAAATTCCTCTTTATCTGAGCCTTAAATTGATGCCTCTTTATTCTGAGACTATGCCCTCTGATCCTAGAATCTCTCATGAAGTGAAACATCCTCTCAAAATTTACCCTGTCAAGCTTCTCCTTAATGCTATTATACATTTCAATGAGATCACTCTCATTGTTCTAAACTCCAGTGAGTAGAGTCACAACCTGTTTAGCTTTTCCTCATAAGACAATTTCTCTCTCTACTTACCTTCTGGAGGGAGCTCGGCTGTGGAGGCTTCAACGGCGACAGCAGCGGTTGGAGGCCCAGAGTGGGGACTTTGGCGGTCAGCCACAACGTGGTTGGCGAGCCAGGGCAGAACTCTGGTGGTCAGTGGCATTGTGGAAGCGGCTAGGGACCCAGAGTGGCACCAGAGCAGGACTGTGCGAGCCTGCGGCAAGGCGGCTGGTGAGCTTGAATGGCGGTCAACAGCAAGATGGCAGCGTGGAGATCGAGAGATCAAGCCCAGTGTAGGGGAGTGAGGATGGCTGTCGGCAGTGAGATGGCAAAGCAGAGGTGAGGGAACAAGATCTCAAGCACAGAGTGGAAGAAATATCAAGTCCTCATGGGGAAAGTCCAGCGTAGAGCGACTGCAGACCTATGGCTAAAGGAGGACATTAATTTGAAGCTGTTAACTTTATTTCTTATTTACCACTTCATACTGACAAGAGCTGTAATATTGAACCTTTAACTTATTTCTTTAATTTTTTACTTTTTAACCTAAGATTTTGTACCTAGGTACCTTGTACCTAAGATGGTGCCATGAATGGCAACATTGTCAACTTTTCCCTATTCTCATGTATCCCTGTACTTGAGTACACGTGACAATAAAACCCAGTTCTACTTTTACCAGGCATTATCCTAGTGATCCTTTTCTGAACTGCCTCTAATGAAACAAGATCTTTCCTTAAATAAGGGGACCAAAACTGCTCAGAGTGTTCCAGATGTTGTCTCACCAGCACCTTGCACAGTTGAAGAAAGATCTCCCTACTCTTATACTCTCACCTCCTTGAAACAAGATCAGCATTCCATTAGCCTCCCTGGTTACCTCCAGTATATGTGTTCTAGCTTGCTATGTTTTTTGCACAAGGACCTCCAAGTTCCTTTGTGATGGAGCTTTCTGCAGCTTTTCATTATTTAAATAATACTCATATTATTTTGTTCTCCTTTCCATAATGACCAACTTAACATTTTACAATATAATACATCTTTTGCCAACTTTATTCCCACCTAATCTATCAAAATGTCCCTTAAACTGTTTGCACTCCCTTCACAAATTGTCTTTCCACTTATTCTTATGTCACTTGCAAACTTAGCTACAACATAGTCGCTATCTGCCTCCAAGTCATTAACATATATTGTAAACAGTTGTAATGTCTGTGGAACCCTACTAGTTACAGGTTGCCAACTTGAAAAATAACCTCTTATCCTTGCTCACTATTTCCTGCCCATTGACCAATTCTCTATCCATGCCAAGATACTAGCTCCAATACCATGAGCTCTTATTTTATGAATTATCCCTTTGTGAAAAAGCTTGTTGAAAGTCTTCTGCAAATCCAAATACAGCACATCTACTGGTTCTCCTCTGTCCATTCTGGTTGAGTCGTTCTCAAAATGAAATCTAATAACTTAGTAAGAATCAATTTCCTTTTCATGAAGCCATTCTGACCCTGCTTGATTAGGTTATGATTTTCCAAATGTGCTGTTAATTCCTCCTCAGTAATTGATTCCACCATTTTTCCAACAATAGATGTTAGGCACATTGGTCTATAGCTACCTGCTTTTTGCCTCCCTCCCTTGTTGAATGAGGTGTCGCACTGGCAGTTTTCCAATCTTCTGGTATTTCTGCAGAATCCAAGGACTTTTGGAAAATTAAAGCAATACATCTGCTATCTCTGTAGCTACTTCTTTAAGGATCTGTAGATGCAAGCCATCAGGGCCAGGGGACTTATCTGTCTTTAGCCCCATTAGTTTGTCTAATATGTCTTCTCTAGTGATATAATGGCACTTAATTCCTGTCCCATATACCTTAGTATATACGGAATGTTTGAAGTATATTCCAACATAAAAACTGATGCAAATTATCTGTTTAGCTCCTGCACTATTTCCTTGTTCCCCATAACTATATCCCTAGATTCATTTTCTGACTGTCCTATATTCACTTGGACTGGTCTCTTCTTTCTCATGTGTTTAAGGAAGCTCTTATTGTCAGTTTTTACATTCCTCACTAGTTTGCCCTTGTTATTTATTTTCTCTCTATTATCTTTTTTGTCTTCTAATGCTGGATTCTGAATGTATCTCAGTTATCTTGACTTTTGCTTCTTTATATGCTTTTTCTTTCAACTTTAGACTCTGCTTAACATCCTTGGTTTGCCATGATTGGTTTATATCTCTCTTTGAATCTTTCCTCCTTATAGGATATATTTTTGCTGAACATCACGAATTACCTCCTTAAATGTCTGTCATTGCTTGCTTACTGCCATTCTGTCATTACTGTTAATCTATCTGTCCAGTCCGCTTTTCCTAATTCTATCATCATTTCACTGTAATTCCCTTTATTTAAGTTAAACAAAGTTGTTTCCGAATCAGTTGCTGGGTAGTTGCTGAACATCACGAATTACCTCCTTAAATGTCTGTCATTGCTTGCTTACTGCCATTCTGTCATTACTGTTAATCTATCAGCTGGGTAGCTCCATGCACATCGACCAGCACGTTGATATGTGGCTTTCACTTCCATAATTTGCTGCCATGCTCAGACCTTGGAGGTCCACCCAGCAACAGGAAAAAATACAAGCACTGTTGCTCAGGGCATGTATGTAGCACTTTTGTAAATGTGTATTAGAATGTTTGTTCTAGTATCTTTGTTGCTGTCAGATGTAGTTAATTCACACCCATGAGAGATGAACAAATTCTTCAGAGATCCAAAGGATGAAAGTAGTTGTCATGGCCAAGCATTGCTCAGCTCTCACAAGGAATCGACTCCTTGACTGCAGATAGCAGCAGACATCAGGAATCCCTGAACAGTGCTGCTGATGACAGCAACCAATCCAATGCAGTTTAACCCGGATGACACTGAAACCAAAAGCAATGCATTGAGATTATGCTAGGGCCTGACTTGTTCACAACTTCCGCACATACGAGAGGGGTAAGGAATCAGTAATAATTCCACACATCACTGGAGGGAAGGATTTATTCTATCGATCAGCTTTTCAAAGTTGGTGTTTGCTATTCAAGGCTAGGAGCTATACAATGGACAGTTCGCAAGTCTGTTATCCTAACAGCACATTGGCCAATTGAAAGAAGCTGCACAAAGCACTGTCTCCCTCAGGTCAAATGTTACCTGACATCACGATCAACCATTTCAGGACAATTTGTCTGCCTGAGTGAATTCTGAAACATGGAAGGCTAGCTTTATACAATGGAACCAGGATGTACTCTCCACTTGTCCCCTTTATTAACACATTGGCTTTCATGGCATTCTCTAGAGAAAAGACTATGTCGTTCTCCAGCAAAGAAGTTGAATTGCTCTTGTGTCTCAAGATATAATTATTGGCTTAGCGGTGCAATTCAAAGGAAAAAGAGTTATCCTTCCTTATGATAGAAAGCCTTCATATCTCTTATCTACCTTATTTACCTCATTTGCACTCACAGCAGTTTTTACCTCCAGTCTTTCGGATGATGTTAAGTTACAATTTGGTCCGTGGTATTTTTGTTTGTGAATTATTTTCTTAGACTCACTACTATGAACGACAATTAAGTTCCATGGATTTCTCTCGTAACTTTGGAATTAATGTGTTCCACTTTTTTAGAATGGAAACATTTGAATTTCAACCTACACGCACAGCACTATACTTTACTGGTCTGAGGATGAGGCCTAGTGTCATTCCTAGCAGTTTTTCTATTCATTCTCCCATCCTCAAAGATTCTTGGGTTTATGGGGTAGATCCACTCAACATTCTGGTCTTCAACGAATATGTTTTAATTAGAAAAGGCAGTAAGTATTTAAAGTCCTTCTCAGAGAATGATTTCTCTGAGAGCTTCAAACATGGCATTTATACCTAAATGTCTGTGTCGACCTGTCAAAATTGTTTTGCTTTATCATTTCAAATTTAACGTAAGACTGACAAGGCTCAACTTTCAAAATGTTTTGATTGAATTGCTTCAGGAATTAACTCACACACACCCAGAATAGCCTTTGTTTTTACTGAATCATAATGCTTAGAAATGTCCTCCAATAGCAATGTATAAATTTCATGTGCTTTACCAGTCAACTTGCTCTACATTGACAATATCCAGTTTTCTTTCAGCCACTCCTTTAGTTTTGTTATTTTCTTTGATTTGAATGGGTCTACATCCTTGCGCTCAATCTTTGGTAGGGCCTGTACACATGTAAAAATTTCCTCACTGGATCTTAAATTACAACTCGTGTTTCCCTTGTCTTTAATTTTAAGCTAATGTTCCCTATCTCTCTCCTTCTTTTGCCTTTACAATTCTAATTCTAGTTCTCTTTACCTTTCTCTTCCCTCTGAAATGCACATTTATTTTCTTTCTCTTGCCTCAAACTCAAGTTTTTTTTATCTCCAATGTTCTTTTCTTTACCCAAAGTTGTCATTTTTTAAAAAATGTTCAAGCTGCTTTAGCCATAATTCAAACCTTGCTTACACAGCACTTGGTGTACCTAGCTCCCTGCCCCGCCTCAAGTCCCTGGCATTTTCACCAGTCCCAGATGTTCTGCAAATATTCCAGTTATCTTTGTTTTCTTCACTCTAGCAAGCAGTTCCAAGGATGGAATTTCCTCAGCCATAAAAACAACGGAATCCATGAGTCAATTTGGAACATATGGTGAGATCAGAAAAACAGGATTCTCCATGTCAAGGAAAGAAAGGTCTGACTCTCTATCCAAGTTATGAACAAAGAAAGAAGTTGCTGGAAAAGCTCAGCAGGTCTGGCAGCATCTATGAAGATGCATCCACAGTTCTTTCAGTTTTTACGAACAGTGAGAGTCTTGCCATCAAAGGTGTTACTGATGCAATTTTTTCTGGATTTCCAATATCAACTGCTTCATCTCATTCCCCTGTGAAGAAGACAGTGCTGCAGCTCAGGGTAGTAGACTTTACCAGTATAGCTGTCTTCGTCCAGATGCAGGGCACCATAGATTGTAAATATGTCATGTTGAGAATGCTGGCTTAATGAAACAGAAAACGATTTCGTAGCAGCCATATACAAGTCATCTGTGAATCATTGGTACCACATTTGGAAGTGTACCCCAGGTACCTTGAAAGTTGTCATGATGTCTATATCCTTGAAAACCCTTATGGTCTTCTTTCATTTCAATAGCTGGATGCCTTACAAGGATGGTCACTGCTCGACAAGAGCTGTCTGCTGTAACTGCGGCTGGACAGAGGCTGAGTGTAGTTTCAGTAGAACCCAATCTTCAATGAGGGCCATCCTGAAGCAGGCAGTAGGTCTACTGATGATGAGGTTCCAGTGTTTGTGTTGGGATCTTTTGGTGCTTGGACACTCCAGACAGAGTGTCACATAATCGTCACATACTGTACTATGCACAACTCAAGCAATGTTCTGCTCCCTCCGTGTGCTTCAGCTTCGTAAAACAACAGTGACCTTCCAAGCATGCATCAGAAGTTTGACTCCAGACAACATGAAACCTCTTGGTATCAGGTCAAACTTAGGCAAAGAAACTTCCCACTGTACCTCCCTTGCGTCAGTGAAAAAGGAAAAGCCAAAGTATAAACAACCTTCTTCAGCCGCAAGTGTTGAGTGGATGATTCATTTCAACCTCCTCAGGATATCCCAACATTGCAGATGTCATTCTTTAAAAAAAATTCGATTCACTCTGCATGATATCACAAAAATGCTAAAGCCGCTGGATATTGCAAAAGACATGGCCCCTGACAACATTTTAGAAATAGTACTGAAGACAGTGGTCCAGAATTACCTGTGGCCTCAAGCCAAGCAGTTCCAGTAGAGGGTGGCACAGTGGCTCAGTGATTAGTACTGCTGCCTCACAGAGCCAGGGACCTGGGTTCAATTCTACCCTCGGGTGACTGTCTGTATGGAGTTTGCACATTCTCCCGTGTCTGCGTGGGTTTCCTCTGGGTGCTCCGGTTCCCTCCCACAGTCCAAAGACGTGTGGGTTAGGTGGATTGGCTATGCTAAATTGCCCATAGTGTTCAGGGGTCTGTAGATTAGGTGGGTTATAACTGGATGGGTCTGGGTGGGATGCTTCAAGGGTCGGTGTGAACTTGTTGGGCCGAAGGGCCTGTTTCCACACTGTAGGGATTCTATGAGAATAACAATGCTGGTATCTACTCTTAATGTGGAAAATTGCCGAGGTATGTTGTGTATGCAAAAAGCAACACAGATCTAACAAGGCCAATTACTATTCTCTATCATCAGCAAGCAATGGAAAGGGTCATTTTGAGTGTCATTTGCTCAGCAATAACCTGCTCACTGACAAAAGTAGAAATTGCTGGAAAAGCTTAGCAACCCTGGAAGCATCTGTGGAGAGAAATCAGAGTGAATGTTTCAGGTCAAATGACCTTTCCTCAAAGCTACTCAACGCAAACCATTAACTCTAATTTCTCTCCACAGATGCTGCCAGACCTGCTGAGCTTTTCCAGCAATTTCTATTTTTGTTTCTGATTTACATCATCCACAGTCCTTTCAGATTTTACCTGCTCACTGATGATCAGTTTAATTCTTTCCATGGCACAAAGCTACTGATCTCATTACAACCTTTCTGCAAACGTGGATAAAAGCATCATGAACTCCAGAGATGAGGTGAAAGTGACTTTCTTTGAATTCAAGGCAGTTTTTGAGCAAATAAGGCCTCAAAAAGCCCTAGCCAAAGTGGAATCAATAGACAAAAGGGGAAAGCTTAGAATCATGCATCACAAAAGAGAATGGTTGGGTTTGAGGTCAATCATCTCAGTTCTAGGACATCACTGTAGTAGTTCCTCAGTGTAGTGAACTAGGACTGACCATCTTCAGCTGCTTAATCAATGACCTTCCTTCCATTATAAGGTTAGAGATGGTTTGCTGATTGAACAATGTTCAGCAGTATTCAGGTTGCTTAGAAACTGAAGCAGCCCGTATAAAAGTTCAAGGAAACGTGGACATATCCCGGTTTGGGCTGAAAAGTGGCATGTAATATTTGTGCCACACCAATGCCACACAATGACCATTTCCAATAAAGGACAATCTAGCCATTGCCCCCTTGACATTCAATGGCATTATTATGGCTAATCCCCCACTTTCAAAATTCTGAGGGCTAAAATTAACCAGCTGAATTGAACTAGCCATATAAATACCATGTTATAAGAGCAGGTCAAAGGTTAGGAATTCTGTGATGAGTTACTCATCTTCTGAATCCACAAAGTTTGACGATTAACTACAAAGCACAACTCAAAGAGGTGAAGGAATATCGTCCACTTGTCTGGATAAGTGCAGTTCCGACAACATTCAGAAGCGTGACATCATAGAGAACAAAGCAAGTCACTTGACTTATATCGCATCCATTGTCTTCAACATTCATTGCCTCCGCCACCAATGTATACAGTAAAACACCAAAGATCCTTTGACAGCACCTTCCAACCCATGACCTCTCCCACCTAGAAGGGCAAAATCAGCAAATACATAGGAACACCATGTTCCTCTTCAAGCCTGGCTTGGAAATATATTGCTGTTCCTTCAATGTCCCTGGGTCAAACTCTTGTAAGTTCCTTCGTAATGGGGAAATCCCTGCATGTGTGCCTGAAGGAGATAGACTGGAATAATTCAGGATGGCAGTTTACCATTATCCTCTCAAAGGCAATTCGGGATGACCTATAAATAATGATGCCCACATCCCATAGATGATTTTTTAAAAAATCAGTTGACCGTACTCATGACCATTTGGGGGAGCAATTTTCAGATTTTAACTTGATTAAGGTGTTTGATATGGTCAATGTACGCTACTGGATCTCATTGTTATTTTGACTGCATAGAGTTACATATTGCAAATAAGCAAGTTATTCAATTTGCCCATGCTGATGTTTTCTACATTTTTTACATGATTACCTCATTCTCAATTACATGGAAAAGCTCATGCTCACCCTCATTCTCCATGATGATTTCATTTCTCACAAGTGGTAGCACAGAAAAGGGTCCTTCAGCCCATCAGGGTCTAAGGTAGCCACCCCTGTTCATTGTCTACCCTTGGCAAGAGATTTGTTTAGATTTCACTTAAATTAGATCACCCTTCAATCTTCTAAAACTCACAGGAATGAAAAGAATTTATGTGATTAGTCATCATAATATAACATTATAACCATGCCACAGTACAGGTATAGAAAATTGAGATCATTGCATTGAATTCAATTGTCAGGCTTTGAGGACTGTGGATAATTGCCAAGGAAAGTGATACTGGAGTTTCCCCATGTAATTGGTTGAAATGATTGTGGTGAATTGTGTTGAAAGTATCTAGCACAGCCAAAAAATGGGTATATTGATCAGACAAGATTTGGATGCAAGCTGAGCTCCAAAAAAAGAATTTTGGCAATGAGCCAAGCTTCCTATCTGTCCTATTGATATTGATGGCAATACAAGTTGATGCAATGACAATTCAAATTCAGTGGGCCAGTGCTGCTTCAAACTGTACCAAACTGTGTATCCCTAACAGCAGTGTAAATGGGCTGAAAAGCACTGTGCTCTGCCCTGAGGTGCGATACTTCACTTCCTCCACTTCTGTGAGGTGTCCCAGTTAGCAGCTGAGAACTGCTGAAACTCCTGACACGTGTGGCTGGCAGATTGGAGTGTCAGCCACAGATGGGGCTCGAACCTGTGACTGCTGTAGTGTGAAATAAATGCTCAAATGTTTTGATTGATAATTAAGCTTGTATTTTCCTTGAACGTTGTCGATATGAACTCCTGAAGGTAAAGCTTTGCTACGAATATATTTCTGTGCATGCTAAATAAATCGTCATAACTTTGCAAATAAAGAGATAAATTTCTTGTTATTAATCTTACCAAGCATTCATCTTCCTACTCTTAATAATTGCTTTGAAGCTGCTGGATTGGTGTGAATCGCTCTTCAGTAGATATTCCTCTTTCAGTTCTCAGTGCACAATGGGGCTGGTTGCAAAGGGGTTCTTTTACTTTAGATCATTGAGGTCACAGAAGTATAACATTAGTGAAATTAATAAACCTGTTCTTAATGTCATCAGAATAGTTGACAGAAAATAAATCTGTACACAGATCAAAACTCTCAATTCCAGAAGCTACATTTTTTTGCTTTGCAGTGCACAGATGTACTCTCTATGAAACACTGATAATTATTTTTCGTCACCATATCCTCAATTTTCTTACAACATGAAGAGTTTCAAAAGGGTCATAATGGATGGGAATGACTGTGAGGTTTTATTTTGTTGGTGATTTTCCAATCTCAATCTCTTTCTCTTCCAGTCTACAGGTTAGAGACTATGGTTTTTTTTAAAAAAAAAATCAAATGAATAAAATAAAGCAGTTTGCTCAGTGACCTGTTTGGGTACAGTGTGTGGCAAGGAGTAAAGCTATCTGATTTCTGACATTCTAGTCATAGTTTTACGTTAGCTTGCTGAGCGCTACAGTGGGAATCCTTGTCCCTGGCTGTGTAGCAGTGATATCCATCCAGGTCTTTACCCATACATGGTAAAATTCAGTCAAATCCCTACTGCTATAATGGTTATACACTTAAAAGTCTCTGGCAATGTAATTGTGATGCATGTCAAAGTCTCTGCTGATCTAGTAGCAACATACATCCCAGTGAATGGGGGCAGAGTGACAACATGTACCTCGGTTTCTGGCTGTGTCCTGATAATGTACATCTGAGCTTCTGATAATCAATCTCTTCTCTGCTTTGCAATTGATATGGTAAAAATTCATTTCAAATTTAAACATAGGCAATCAAAATTAAGTTAATTTACATGAACTCTCACTTCTACTATCAATGTGAGGGCTATGAAGTTTAATCCTCACTTTGACTGATTTGAAGATGATTTTGCCCGGCCATGCATGCTCCTCTACTTCCATCCACAGCCCCTTTGGAGACCTTAATGAGGTCCACAATCGCAGAAAAATGGATTGCTTCATTTAAGGAGAGAAATAACAAAACTTAGCCCTACATGTGGTCAACCCATCAGTGGGATGACTGTGAAAATGTTAGCAATCAAGGTCAGGTAACTGTCCTGGATAAACTGGGAAGTATAATTTCTGGAGACACTGAAACTTGTGATAAGTGTAAATACTATACTGAGGAAAGCAACCACATAAAGATTTAGGTTACCTCGTATATAATTGATCAGAGTATTAGTTATGTTCAGCCTAACTGGCGTTATATTGTTTAAAGTACAAATCACAAAAAAACAAGCATACTCAATTAGCAAAGTGACACAAAATAAAAACAGCCATCAAAATGAAATATTTATCACAAATATTTCACAATTTTTAAACAAATGAAGTGCTGGTTTTCTCATCTCCATAGGTAAACATACTTTGTCAGAGTACTATTTCATTCTCCAATAAGATATTCATGTCTATTTTTCCATTAGAGGAATTGAGGTCCGCATTAATATCTGGACCAATTTGCACTGTTTGTGTTGAAATGTATTCTAATTTTGAAGCAAAGAAACAAGAGGAAGCCATTTCCTGCTGGGCATATCGTTTCCACAAACTTCATGAAACTTGTGGGTAGAAAGTCAGGGAACCTGAGATTTCCTGACTGGATCTCCCTGAGAACATTGTTCCTCAGTGGGGGAAACCCAATCAGCGAGTTGCTTTTATAGAGGGCACAATTAGCTCGATGTAACTTTGTGACAATAGAAACTGCTTTGGCGGATAGACTTTTAGAGATATTACTATGATAGTACCATTAAATTCCAGTAATAAGCTATTTCCTTTCAGTATTTTAAGTACTCTAATTTTGCATTTAATTAATTTGAATTGTTCTCAGTTGCTTCTCACTCCACTAAGCAAACATTATTAATCATTCTGTTCAGAGATATTATTACACACCTCTGGAGCAGAAGGGACTCAAACCTGGGCTCAGCTAGCTCAGAGATAGGGACATTACAACTGTGCCAAAAGAGCTCTTCTCTAAGCTAACTGTATTTTCTTATTATCAGAATTGCTCATACACAATACTGAATATCTTCCTGCTTGTCACCAGATCACCCATGGCTTCTCTAAGCAAACTACATTTTCAAATCAACCAGTTCAGAAAGTTAGGACACACTTCTTGAGGAGAATGGGAATTGAAACTGGCTCTCCTAACTCAGAGGTAAAGAAAATATCACTGTGGCACAAGAACCTTCTCAAAGCTGGCTGGTTTTTTAAAAAATTTTACTTATTTTTCCTAATCAACCAGTTCAGAGATGCTAATACACACCTTTGGAACAGGTGTGACTTGAACCCGGTTTCCCAATCCAGAGATAGGGACACTACTGTAGTGCCATGAGAGGCCTCTCTAGGCTAGCTGTTCTGTGTTAACCTATATAAACCACCAGTGTTGCTGTGACATAATTGTCCTGCTAATAATGGGTAAACTATACAATTAGGGACTTGAAGCTCCCGAACAAATCACATTCCTGTGTGGCATTCACCTCATGAATGGTGAAAATATAATCTAAAGGGTTAGCCAGTGTGTTTACGAAGAGAATATATTTTCTAGCCACCGACTTGTATGAAGACACTAGGACTTCCCAGCACAACATCAGCTCTATTGAATCAATGGTGTACTGAGATAATATCTTGGATGGGACCAATATTGACTTCATATTGCAGGTGATGTAACCTCATTCTTCAAAGGGATGAAGCCTTTTTGCAGAATATTGGATGGCAAAATTCACTGACCGGAAATCCTCAGAATCTAAGAAGTGAATAACAAAAATCAGGTAAGGTCAGAGTTAGGTCCAGTGCCAAATACAGACTCACATACATAAAAATCACTACTTTTTCAGGTGGTTGAAAGGAACGAAACCTCAGCTTGAGTTCTAGCCTTGAAGACAACAAAAGAGAAAAATCTGAAAGACCGATATGGTTGAACAGAATATTGAATGGTTGTGGTCTATGTCACTACCAGCACAAGGGAGTTTGACATTAATTCCCTAATGACACTGTTTATCCTCTGTAGACATAGAAAGTCCCACATGACCAAATGTCAATTTTTAGTCAAAGTTTATAGATCCATAAAGTCATTTCAACAGCTAGAAAGTTTTCTCATAAATTTATGAATCATATCAAAATATTTGATGCTAACAATGAAGAATGTTAAACCTCGCATGTATATAATTTCTACTGCAAGTGAATTCAATAGGGATCCAATAACCTCTGATTTAAATATTAACATTTAAACATAAGCAGGATGATTGTTTAGTGTTTTAGCAGAGAAAAAAATAAAGTGGATTAAGTTGAGACAAAAGGTTAAGGGAGACTGAGTTGATTTTGAAAGTGTCAGGAGAAAGTAACATGAAAATTGTATGGAAAGTTTCAAAAGCTGAATGATCAATTATGATGAGACATAAGAAAAGAGTTGAAGTTTGAGAGGGCATCTGGAGATGTAAGGCAAGAAGAAATCATGAAGATAGTCTATAATTGCAAACGTGCTGCCAAATATTATTCATAAGGAGGAAGACTGCAGAAAGATGCAGCACAGAAGGATGAATCATGAATCACAAAAAAAAAGCTAGCATGTAACAGGGGAGACAAATGGACAATTAGCTTTATTTCAAAGGGAATGGAGTATAAAAATCAGGAGGTCCTGTTAAGACTATTCAGTGCATCTGGAACACCGAGTTGTTTTGATCCCCTCATCTAAGGAAAGATATACTGGCATTGGAGGAGGTTCAGAGAAGGTTCATTATGTTGATTCTAGGTATGGAGAGATTTTCTTGTGAGGAAAGGAAGGCTAGGTTGAGCTTGTAATCATTTGAGTTTAGAAGAATGAGAGGCAGCTTTACTTTACTATTCTAAGTAGGCTTGACAGGATGGATGCCAAGAGGAGAGTCTAGGACCACAGGGTGTCATCTCAGAGTAAGAAGGCTACAATTTAAGGAGGAATGCTGAGGAGGAATTTCTTCTCTCAGAGTGTTGTGAATCTTTGGAATTCTTTACTGCAAAAAGCTGTTGAGCGTGGGTCATTCAGTCTGTTCAAGGCTGAGAAAGACAGATTTCTTATCAGTAAGGGAATTAAGGGTAACGGGGAAAAGGCAGGAAAATGGTGTTGAGGATTATCAGATCAGCCATGATTTCATTGAATGGTGGAGCAACTTGATGGGCCAAATCAATTAATCCTGTTCCTATTCCTTCTCATCATATGGAATTTAAACCTACATGCTCATCACAACATGCCAGGCCTGGCTAGAGAGGACAATGGCAATAAACGTCTGGGGGTTAGTGCAGATAAAGTTCCATGCTGCAATATTTGGATACCTTGAAGGTTTTGGAAGGATCTAGGGAAGGAAAGCTTATAGGCAGGAGAGATTAGGCAGGTGAAATAATGAGTTAAAAATAATGTGGGAAGTACACACTGTTATACTTGTCTCATTATCCAGGGGAACAAAAAGTCAGCAGGTCCCAAGGGATTTTCATTTCTCGTAGTGTTTGTTGATTTTCATATTTAAACACTTGTTAAGTTTCTGGAAGACAATGTTCTCTCCATAGATTGAGATTTTTTAATGTCTCCTCCACATCACCCACGAAGGGAAAATACCTTTATTTATGGAAAAGGCAAAAAAAACTCAAAGTTAAAAAGCATTCACATGCTGGTCCTTCAAAGTGTGTTGAAGACTAAACTTTCAAATTCACCTTGCCTCTTCTTAAGAATACAACAAAAGAAAAATAAATTTTCGTGGGCAAACTGATGCAATTGATCGCAACTAGAATATGATTTTTGTCAAATTTGAGACTGATGAAGCCAAGTAAGACACCATTCAACCCTTTGTATCGGCTGAGTTTCTATTGTGGAGCTATTCAATTAAATTCACTACCACGACCTTGTCCCTTATCCATATCAATTTTGTCCCTTCAAGTATTTGTGCATCTCTTTCCTGAAACTTGCTGTTGAATCTGCTTTCACTGATCTTCCAGGCCGATCATTCTGGATCACAACAACTCGCTGTGTAAGAAAATGTTTGCTTGAGTCACCCCTGGTCTTTTTGCCATTCATTTTAAATATGTGTTCTTGGATTATCAATGCTTCTCCTAACTTCATCTTGAACACATCTAACAAATATCTTCATAACCTTTCAGCTTTAAATGATAACAGTCTCAGTTTTTCTGATCTTTCTGCATAAACAAAGGCCCAAATCCCTGGTAATGTTCTCAGTCACCTCACTAAGAGCTTGATATCCTTCCTAACGTATAATTTCCAAAGTCTAACACTATCTTTCAGCTAAATTGTAGCCAGTGTTTCATCAACATTCAATGTATCTCCTTTGCTAAAGGTAACAATTCCATAAGGATTTTTAAACCAGCCTCCTCAACTTTGCATGCCAACTTCAAATGTTTATATACATGTATCCCCAGATCTATGTTCCGACTGCCTAACAAATCTGTACCAATTTATTTATTTTGTCTTTCCTGTTTATCCTACTAACATGTGTCACACTATAAATCACTGTATTAAACTTTTTTGCATGGTCTACTCATTTCACCAGTCTGTCTGTGTCCTCCTGAGATCAGTTACTAATCTTTTCATTGTTTATATTTACAAGTTTTGAAACATTTACAAATTTTCAATTATCCTTTGTATACTCAAGTCCGAATCATTATTATAAGTCAAGAAAAGAAATGATCTTAATCCTGACTCCTGGAGGATATCACTACACACTATGGTTAATCAGGAATACAACATTTTATCACTAATGAGGAGATAGTAAGAACTGCCGATGCTGGAGTTTGAGGTAACAAGGTGTAGAGCTGGATGAACACAGCAGGCCGGGCCAGGCCAGGCTTCTGAAAAAGGGTCCAGACCCGAAACATCAGCTTTCCTGCTCCTCTGATGCTGCCTGGCCTGCTGTGTTCATCCAGCTCTACACCTTGTTATCCCATTTTATCATTAGTGTTTGTTTTCTGTCCCTGAGCCAATTTTATATCTGCTACTCGTTTTTATTCATTCAAGGGATGAGAACATCGCTGGCTAGGCAGTACTTACCGCCCTTCCCTAATTGCCTAGAGGGCTACTGTTCATTTCATCTCATGGACTTTACTTACGCTAACAAGTCTACAATGCAATGCCTTTTGAAAGAGCAATTTACACGACGCCAAACATATCCACATTAACCCTTTCCATTACCTCATCAAAGAATTCAATCCAGTGGTCAAATGTGACCTTCATTCAACAAATCAATACATACTTTTAGTTATTAGTCCATACTTTTCTTATTCCCAATTGACTTTGTCCCAGATCTTTGTTCCCACCACGAAAGTTAGACTGATTGGCCTAAAGATGTTGGATTTATTCCTCTGCTCTTTTTCGAAAGAGGTTTAATTTTTGCAATTGTCCAGTCTTCTGTCAGCAACCCCATGAAAAGGAGTGTGGCTACATTCTCTCGGATAAAGGGCCCTTGTGATGCAGTGGTAATGTCCCTAACTCTAGGCCAGGAAGTCTAGGATTAAGTCCCACCTGCTCTAAAGGTATGTTGTAACATGTCTGAACAGGTTCACTAACAATATCTGCAATTTTCATCCTTATTTTCCTTAGTAATTCTCAGCTGACTGGGTAAATTTTCCCCTTTGAAGACCAGCAGAATTTATTTACTCACAAATAATTTGCTTTAGTTGTTATTCTCCTATGAATTTTAGTGCAAAATGTCATGTTTGTTTTCTCAATAGACAGTCTATGAATAGTTTATTTCATGAAATTTCTATGATTTTTTAACATACATGCTTTGTTCGTTAGTTTAATACAAACCATTAACTCTCGTCTTCCTTTCCATTGGAAATTTACAGATTTCTCTATCTTCCACTTTATCGAATTCACTCTAGGCAGTGAATTATGTTCTCTTGCTCCTTCTAAGCTTCAAATACAGCACTGATCATGCTTTTCTTCTAGTCTTCTAGTGCTCATTGTGGTGAAACAAGCAATTATTTCTCACTTTCATTTTCGCTACACCTCCAAATAGGATCTTCTTACATCCCTTGCTCTTTACGTTCTCTGATGACCTCGAAGTGTTTAGAAATTTTCAACTTGATCTCAGCTGATTGCTATTCCTTTCTCACATTGTAACAGTAATTACACCTCAAAAGTATTTAGTTGACTGCGAGGCATCCAAAGGATGCAGAAATCATTATATAGATGTGATGCTTTTCTCTCATTTAATCCTTCTTGATTTACATCTCCCTCTAGAAAGTTTTTTTCTTCTAATTGTTGTGGTGTCCTATAATACAGTTCTTCAGTAGATTCCTCAATTATACCTTACATCTGATACCTTTTGACCTTTGCTCAATCTTATGTTGTTATTTCCCGAAACACTGTCAACATTTTGAAAAATAAATTTGATCTTCTGATCAATAGCTGGATAGATGACATAGCAAAATTTCACATTATATAATGTTTTCTGTAACAAACAAATTAAAGCATCATTAACTAAACTTCGGAGTCAGTTAGCTCAGTTGGCTCGATAGCTGGCTTGTGATATGGAGTGACACTAACAGCACGGGTATAATTCCTACACAGGATGACGATTCTCCTTCTCAACATCGTCCCTCACCTGAGATGTGGTGACTCTAAGGTTAAACTACTACCAGCTGTCAATCTCTAATGAAAGAGCAGCCCTAGTCGAACTATGGTCTGGTAGGACTATGATGACTTCGCTATACTTGAAAATATAGAAACCAGCTGCTTGCTGTCAGGCAGGCTTCAGAACAGATCACATGAACCCTTTCATTTCACCTTAAAATTAAAGACACACAGGACACTCTGCACACCTCATACTTGGAACACTGGCCTCTGCCAAGCATTTAGGACTCTTTTCCTTTGTCCTCCTCTGCTTTCTCCTTCCATAACTGACAAGCTACAAAAAGACAATGGTAGTCTTGTTTGCAGTTTTTATAACTAACTCAGAATTTCTGTGTCGCCAGTGGGCACGTTGGATCTGTGAATTGTGCTATACCAGATAATTAAAAGGTTTTGATTCTACCTCCAAGTTTAAAACATTACTGCATTCAGTGGGAATTATGCTTGCAGATATATTGTAAAACTACACAGACAACATCTGGTATGTACTCACAGCCTTTGAATCATTCAAGTAGCTCAGCCTGAAGTGAGTTTATGTGGAATTTATCCCCGGGATATTTATGAGAGGGAAATGGAGAAGGATACATGATGCTCACTGCAATACAACGCATGCCAACATTGTACAATGCATGCTATCAGGAATTAGATGGCATTATAATGTAGCTATTACTAGGTATAATAATAATTTTCAAATTAATGACAAACAATGGGAGCATCCACGGGGCAGCATTCTGTCACTATTAGTAATGTTACAAATAGTAATTTACTGAAGTGGACTATCTGACCCATTGTCTCATTGAATAAATTAAACGGATTCAGATAAATGGAATGATTCTTGTCTGCTTTGTTATCATTGTAAAATATAATGATGTATATCAGGAGGTAATGTCTTTCTGCGCTAACATGCTCCAAGTTATTTTTAACAATCTCTTCTGCAAATGTGGTTATTCCATATTGTCACAGGTCACAATGCCATGAGCTTTATCAATATGTTATTACAGACAATAGAATGAAAAAATATCTTGAAATGACATTATGAGCAAGAGAGTGTTTGAAATAATATGCATATTAATAGAATGCTGTGTATCCTTTTTTCACTGCGAGTGAGAAAGGTGTTAAAACAGACTATACTTTACAAACTGCATTTATCTGGAATTTATTCAAACTTATGATTCATGTCACACACCCCTTACTTGGGCATTAAGGTTCTGATACACAAGGTTCTGCAAACATCTAAAAACAGTTGCATATCTGTACTAAAGCACCACAATTCCCTGAAAGAACTTGATTTTTCAAGAGGGGATTCAGTTTAAAATATTAGGGGAAAAGTCAGACAAAGCCTGAAAGTGGCTGTAGGAATTGATGTACTCTTAACCCATGCCAATTTGTTATGAAGCAAAGCAGCGTGCACACAATTTGCTGCCGACTCAGTTTAATGATCGTTATGTGCAGTTCAGCATCCAATGCATGGCTGAGTGACCGGATCCCACCACAAAGACTGCAGCCCAGAGAAGGTGAGCACCAATTAAGTCAGCCTTCGTCTCTTACTGGAGAGATGCATACTGGAAATGGCATAAAAAGGCAGAGAACGCCTTTAAAGTGAAGTGCAAATAAAACAAGGGAGATTTTGAGAAAAAAAAAACTTTTCACACAACGAGTAGTTAGGTCATGGAATGCACTGCCTGGAAATGTGGTGGAGGTAGGTTCAACCGAAGTATTTAGATAGAAGTGGTGTACAGAGATATGGGCAAAATGGCAGGAGATTGCCTGGAGGTAAAAGAGCCGATGCATTTAATTCTATAAAAACCAAAAGAACTGTGGATGCTGTAAATCAGGAACAAAAACAAAGTTGCTGGAAAAGCTCAGCAGGTCTGGCAGCATCTGTGAAGGAGAAAACAGAGTTAACTTTTTGGGTCCAGTGACCCTTCCTCAGACCCTTCCTTGTTGTTGTGCATTTAGTTCTAAAATGCTCCAGCTTTCTGTCCTGCAGCAGTGGAGGCCTTATTATACTGGAGAGTGAAATAAAAGTGCTCAACCCTGAGCTGAGAAGACAGTGGAGCAAATAATGTTTGCTGTAACTCAAGCCTGCTAGCTCTATGGATTTGGATGCAACAAAAATGTTTAATGAACTCATATGATATGTCATGTGTAGTAGCATGGTTCTGACTGTCCATGTTAGGCTGTGCATACATGACTCAATTAGCCCTTGTCACTCAGCAGCCCTATTACAACCTGGCTTGACATAATGGCTTAAATTATGGATATTATGGAAGACTGATACAGAATGAAGGCACCTTAATGCCTACCAACATATTGGATTTTCAGCTGTATGATGTGATCAGCACAGTGACGCAGAAAATGGAACCCTGTGCTGTACGTCTCAGAAATTTGATACCATGCCCACACATCTGTATGTATGCAGTTGATGGCATCTCACACCAAAGAGAGTGCCTTGTCTTCATAAAGCCTCATGCATCTTCTATCTGCTTCTCTCTTACATGAGAGAATGTATCCTTTTTGATTTGATTTATTATTGTCACATGTGTCTAGGTACAGTGAAAAGTTTTGTTTTGCATGCAGTGCAGGCAGATCATACTATACAAAGTGCATAAAGGTAATAGAGCAGAGCAAAGAATACAACACTGGAGAGAAGGTGCAGAAAGAGTGAGATCAACATTAAAATTTGAGAGATCCATTCAGAAGCCTTATAACAGCGGGAAGCAACTGCTCCTGAATCTATTGATTTGTGTGCTTAAACTTTTGTATCTTCTCCCTGACAGAAGATGTGGAAGAGATTATAACCGTGGTGGGAAGGGTCTTTGATTATGTTGGCTGCCTTCCTGAGGCAATGAGAAGTATAGATAGAGTCAATGGATGGAAGGTTGGCTTGCATGGTGGATTGGGTTGTGTTCAGAACACTCTGCAGTTTCTTACAGTCCTGGGCAGAGCAGTTACCACACCATGCTGTGGTGCATTCTTTTTCCTGGCATAGGAGGCAGCAGTCATCTCACTTATAATGAAGAAGTTCATGGTTGTGGTTATTGACATGGGTGTTGGCAGCACTATCCTCGACTTGCCTTGAGGCTGCAGATTCTGCAAGAGGTTGCAGATTTTAGTGAGCTCCTCTTTTATAATACAAAGACATTGCACCACTGTTCCGTGTTGTGCTTATAGAGATAGAAACATTCCCTGAAGACTCCAAATTCATCAAAAGTCCTGCTGAGACCCACTCTTGCACCCCATCCCCCTCTTCTATGTTCAGCTTGTCTTACTTTGTGCTAAGCCTGTTCAATGTCCCTCACATGCTGAAGATCAATGGAATTGGTGGCTACAACACACATGACTGAAAGACTGGTCTGAACAAAACCCTTAAAGTCTGAACCAAGGCCTGTACCATGTGCAGCATCTTTCACGGGGACTTTGACTTTAAATAGCAGTTGAAGCATTACAGCACTCATACCATCTCAGAGTCGGTAGAAAGCAATGACTAATCTGAAAGTAGTTTATGATCCCTTTAAATAGCAGTCCCTTGTTCTTTTGGCCATTCATTCAATTCTGCAAGTTTAAGGAAAGTTTACTCACTGATATTTTGAGATTGAAGATGGCACCATTTGCGTTAAATCAGCATTACATGCTGACTAATGTCACTTTCTACCTATTTTGCTTAGTTCCACTATACACACTTACGAGCTACATGGAAACCTTCGCCAAAATGTCATCAGCTGTGAGCCACAATAGAAGTGCGCATGTGTAGTGATGATGCCAGGGGACATGGAGCAGCTAAAATGCGATGCAACAACTGGCAAACATTTGTGGTAACACACTAATATATTAACCACACTGACAAATTTTGCAGGAAGGACCATCTCTATGCTTGCATGGCAACTTTCTAAGCATCCCATATGGTGTCTCGCAATTATTTTCTTTGAAAATATGATGGAATAAAAGATATTTCATGTAAGACATGTATAGAGGCTGATGGACAGACAGGAAACACAAAGTGAATGGGAGATAAAAGGTACTGCAGATGCTGGAGAATCCGAGATAACAAGCATGGGGCTGGATGAACACAGCAGGTCAAGCAGCATCATAGGAGCAGGAAAACTTGATGTTTCGGGCCTAAACCCTTCATCAGAAATGGG
>JAHRHZ010000133.1:65427978-65485404 GCA_024137785.1 Ginglymostoma cirratum
AGGCCCGAAACGTCAGCCTTCCTGCTCCTCCGATGCTGCTTGGCCTGCTGTGTTCATCCAGCTCTACACCTTGTTATCTCTATTCATATCATTCCTGCTTTTGACTGTGGTGACTTATGTTTATTTCCCTTTTGTTTTGTTTGATGTATTTCACTTGTATTGCAGTTTCTTGTGCTTAGATCTACATACAGGAATCCCATTGAGTAATAGCCATTGATTTCAAGTAGGGTCAAGATGTGCAGCTTGGATTAAGTAAGTCCCATCATTTACCCAACCGTACGCTCTTCAGCTCTCAAGAATAACAATAGAGAGTTCTACTAGCTCCATTCTACTTCTACTGTATGAGGGTGCACTGGGATTTCTGCGAAGCTCTTTAATGCTTCTTTCAGATGTAGCTATTAATCCAAGTGCTAAAATAAAGCAGCAAGGAATTTTTGACATGTGCATTGGTCTGTGTGCTAGCAGATTAGACATTGTCATGTTGGTTTGGCTAACTGAAAACACATCAGTGCAGGTGTCTTGTGTTTTGATAATGTTACGTTGAAGCTAGTCCAACATTATTGATTCTAGTTCATCACAGTTATGATCTGCTTGCATTTTACAGAACAGAAACTCAACCCACTATTTCTGAAACCAGGGCCTGATTTTGGGGAGGCAATGGCTTACTGGTACGTTCGCTGAACTGTTAATCCAGAAACCCAGATGTTATGGGCTTGAATTCTGCCACAGCAGATGGTGGAATTTGAATTCAATAAATATTTGCAATTAAAAGTCTAACAATGACCATGAAACCATTGATGATTGTTGGAAAAGCCCATCTGCTTCACTAATGCCCTTTAAGGAAGGAAACTGCCATCCTTACCTGGTCTGGCCTACATGTGACTCCAGACCCACAGCAATGTGGTTGACTCTGAAATGCCCTCTGGGCAATTAGGGATGGGCAATAAATGCCTCACCCTGTGAATGAATAAAGAATTTTACTTCCAGCCTGTTCTAGGTAAGTAAGTCTAAGGGTAACTTATAAATGCATTTTTGTGCCAGAAATGAGTTTTTTCACGTCTGAAATAAATCCTGCCGCTAACATCCCACCGCTCCTAGGAAGATGAGGGATGAGATGGAAAATCATACAGGTAGCCCACAGGGAATCTCACACGCATCAATGTGGTGTTTGATGAAATGCAACTTACACATTTTCTGATTGTGGCTTGCTATAGGTATATGACTATAATTTGTTTTTACTTTAGAAGTGCTGTGGTAGCTATTAAAACGTCACGTATTACATGGTAACAGAAGCATGCAGCTGGAATTGTGTGGATTCTCAAAGCTGGAAGAGAGCCAGTTGCTGTATAGAACCTTAGAGGAGAATTAGAACAGCAGTCTGCAACTTTGAATTATTCAGTGAGTCAGGATGGCTGTGAATTTTCAAGTCCTCAGTGCTGTGGATGTGACAGTCAGTACAAGACAAAATTAAAATTCTTCCAGTCTCAGTGACAAAACTATGAGGTGATTACAGGTTTGATAAAGAAGCCTGAAGAAATAACAGTATCAACTCTGTTATCAGTGCTGGAGAAAGAAGGCTTCAAACTGCATTCCACCTTTGGTCTTTAAGAGGTGCGAAAAATTTAGACTGGAGAAAGTTTGATGGCCACACAGGCAAAGATAGGGGACTCATGACAGAAAAATCTTTGTAAAGGGGTCAGCAGAATGATCAAGTAGAGGATTTATGTTTCACGGAGAACACCACAGAAAAGAAAGTAAAGCATATCCACCTTGGAGAAAACTGTTTTTAATTGCAAGAAGATAAATTACTGTGCACATAATGTTTAGCTGAAAAGAAGCAAAGCGAGCTTATGAATGTGGCTGCTGATGAAATGTCAGACAATGATTCTGATAAATCACTTTATGCTACACAATACATGGTCTAAAGGTGCTAAAGGTGCTTTATGGCTGTTAGAATGGTGACTGCACAAGGAGACATTGAAGTGAATGTAAAACTTCAAATGGACACTGGTGCCTCCTGCAACATCATGAGCTTCATATATATGTACAACATGGCTCAAGATGACCTGAATGAAGACCCAGTGGTAAAGTTGAGGCTATAGATGAATCAATACACATTCCAAGAGGGCAAATGAAGATGTGAGACCCATGGAAAGTGAAGAATATGTCTTTGGTTCCAGATAGTAGATGTTAAGCAACTCCACTCATCTCAGATGAAGCATGTCTAGACCTTGGACTGGTGCTACATGGGCCAAAAGTGATTTGCAAAGCATCACAGCCAGTGACTGTTGAACAGATCCTAGAAGATTACAAAGATGTTTTTTACAGATCCTGGATGTCTTCCTGGTGACTATTATCTCTAAGTATATGAGAGTGTGAGACTAAGGCAGCATTTGCTATGAAGAATTCCAGCTACTCTCACATCCACCCTAAAAGACAAGATAGGGGAGCTTGAAAAGGGAATAATCAAGAAGTGACAACTGGTTTAGCAGCACAATCACTGTGAAAAAGCCTGTGAAGGTGAATTTATGTATTGATCCAAAGGATCTTAATAAAGCTCTTATTACCCTATGCCAACCACTGAAGAGATTTTGCCACAACCTGCTAAGGCAAAGGTCTTTACAGCTTCCAATCTAAAGGATGGATACTGGCAAGTGAATCTGGATGAAAGCAATGGTTTTCTCACTACATTCTGAACACCATTTGGTAGATACAGATTGTTATGCATGCCATTTGGCATTTCCACTGATCTGGAAAAGTATCAATGCAGATGGCACAATTATATTCAGTCATCTTTCCAGAGTGGAAGCTATTGTGAGTGAACTGATAGTCTATAGATGTGGAGACACAATAGAAGAAGTCATCGCAGACCACAATCAGAATCCAGTGCAACTGCTAGAGAGGTGTTACTAGATGAACCTGAAGATGAACAAGAAAAGGATGCACTCAATGATACCTGAAGTCAAGTACAGTTATCTCCCCGATATCCAACACTTATGGTGAATGGGATTGCCGGTTCCATGGATCTGCCAGCTGCATGAGAAATAAATGCAGTGGCTGGGAGAACTTGAGTCATCATTATCATAAGCTGGAAGCGTGTTTTAAAAATGCATAGTGCAAATCAATGGTTCCTATTTAAATCTGGGAATTCTTACCGAATGCACATAGGAGATGCTTCAAGGTCAGTCTTGAACTAGTTTTAATAAAGCATTTGGAATTCCCCTTTTGAATCTTGGATGCTGATTGCATAAGAATTCTAGTCGGCAGGGATCCAGATAATCGGCACTTTAATGTACATAGCTCACATACTAACTGCAAGGAGTTTCACCTGGATTCTGACAGAGTGAAACTGTAAGAGAGATGCAATGGTCAATGGATGTGAAAATATTGCGGTGATTTGTTGCATTTGGGGAACTATTTAGTAAAGTTCTGGCACCAGTTCATGATTAAGGACCTGCGGTGGTATTAGGGAACTGAACTAGAATCAGCAACCAGAAACAAACATCTAGTGACAACAATATCTGTGTTGAAGCATTAAAGACTCATAAACATTTACTGCTTAGTGAAGGCCATTTAGATCATTGTGTCTTTTTTTAATATAATTCATTCATAGGGTGATGGCATCACTGGCTAGGCCAGCATTTATTGCCTGTCACAGAGGACAGTTAGGAGTTAACCACATTGCTGTGGTCTGGGGTCACATGTAGCCAGACCAGGTAAAGATGGCACTTTCCTTCCATGAAGGATGTTAGCAAACCAGGTGGATTTTTTCCTGACAATGGATTCCTGGTTATCATTACACTCCTAATTCTTGTTGAATTCAAATTCCACCAGCTGCTGTGACTGGATTTGAACCCAGGTCCCCAGAACATTAACAGCGTATCTGGAGTAACAGCCCAGTGATAATACCACTAGGCCATCACCTCCCAACAGTGGTCTGACTCTATTAACCCAGTCGTCCAACATTTAGCCTTGAGGCTATAGCAATTCAAATGAACATATAAATACTGCCTGAATATTACTCGAGTTTCTGACCCCTTCAGACAGTGAGTTCTAGTTTCCCATCAGCCTCTGAGTGAAAAATATTCTCCTTAACTCTTCATGTAGCCTTCTAACTTTCACCTTAGATCTGTGTCCCCTGGTTATTGACCACCGTACGAATGGGAAATCCACCTTATCTATCCCCTTCATAATCTTTTACTTTAATCAGGTCTCCCCTCAACCTTCAATTCTCCAAGTAAAATAATTCCATCAATCATTTTGTCATTTTGTAGAATGAATCAGGATTTGGAGAAACTCTAATGCTGCAAGGATAAGCTGGTCCATTTGCATCCAAAACTGAAATATGCTATGTACAGTTTGAGAAAGTGTTCCTTGCTATTGTCTTTGCTTGTGAGCAATTTAATCAATATCTGTTTGGGAGAGTAAAAGTGACAATAGAGCTAAAAAGCATCTCTCTTAAACCACTTATATTTGCTACAAAGCGTCTGCAAAGAATGTTACTTAATTTGCAGAAGTATCATCTGGACATGCCATATGAGCTCGGGAAGCAGATGCACTTAACACACACACTATTGGGAACAGCACTAACTATGAAGAAATTTGAGGATGCAAAAAAAGAGTGTGAAATCTTCCAAATTCAAAGAGAATCAACAACTTAGCTTGCTCTAGAAGTCATCAAGCCAGAAGAGACATTGAATCTGAAAACCAAACAGGTTACTCAAATCAAGCAAACTACAAGACAGGGCTTAATTCTATAAGTGCTACAAGGTGTAGTGATGAAAGAATGGCCTGAAAACATCAATGTCACTCTAGGAAAGATTTTTATCATCTCCCTTCCATGGGTGTGGATGTCACTGGCAATGCCAAGTTTGTTGCTATCACTAATTGTTCGTGAACTGATTGACTCTCTACACTATCTCAGAAGGTTATTAGGAGACAGCAACATTGCAGTGCGTCTGGAGTCACATGCAGGCCAGAACAAATAAGTATGGCAAATTTCATTCCCTAAAGTGCATTAGTGAATTCAATGGGCTTTTGCAGAAATGAATGCCAGTTTCATGGTCACTATCACTAATACTAACATTAAGTCCAGATTTGTTAACAGAATTCAATTTCCAGCAGTTATCTTTTTTCATAGAATCCCTACAGTGTGGAAACAGGCCCTTCGGCCCAACAAATCCTCACTGTCCCTCAGAACATTCCATTCATATCCACCTCTTAATCTACACATCCCTGAACACTATGGGCAATTTACCACAGCGAATCCACCTAGCCTGCATATCTTTGGACTGTGGAAGGAAACCGGAGCACCCGGAGGAAACCCACGCAGACACGGGGAGAATGTGCAAACTCCACACAGACAGTTGCCCAAGGATGGGATCAAACCCGGGTCCCTGGTGCTGTGAGGCAGCAGTGTTAACCACTGAGCCACCGTGCCAGGTTTGAATTCATTGCTAATGACTATCACCCTGGAATTCTGGATTACAAGCCCGGTGACACTGGGGTGAATAGTTAAGGTCTTCTGCCCAGGGAAGGGGAGTCCAAAACTAGATGGCATACATTTGAGGTGAGAGGGAAAAGACTTATAAGGGAACTGAGGGGTAACATATTCACACAGTGGGCAGTGCATGCATGGAATGAACTGCCAGAGGAAGTGGTAGAGGCTGGTACAATTACAGCATTTAAAAGGATACATGAATAAGAAGGGTTTAGAGGGATATGGGCCAAATGCTGCAAAATGGGACCAGATTACTTTATGACATCTGGTCTGCATGGATGAGTTGGACTGAAGGATCTGTTTCCATACTGTATAACTCTATGATTCTATGGCCACTGTCACCCAGGCAGCAACTTATGTAAAAGTCACTAGAATTATTAAACCTCAAGAAATGATAAAAGAGTCACTGAAATTCATTCAAGTAGCTCATCAAGGAATTTAGTCTATCTGAGGAAGACAAAAGGAGCCACATACAGGCCAAAATGAACAATGAGATTCAGGATCACATCATTAGCTCTTATATATGACCATCAGTGAGGTTGTAGAATGTCTGAAAGCACACTTCTATTTCCTTTAATTGCTGTGAGCACTCCCCTTGTCTTTTGCTCTGGGCATCATCTCCATCTGCTCTGCTTGCTCCTCCTGCCACCTCTGTCAAAAGTATAAAAACCATGGCTTTAATTCAGTTCTGTTGAAAAGTCAAATCGGCTTTCAAACATTTCTCGCTCTCCAGTTGCTGCCAAACCTGCTGAGGTTCTCCAGCATTTTCTGTTTATATTTCAGATTTCCAGCACCTGCAGTATTTTGCTTTTGCTTGCTTCGGAGCGATGATTTTTGTTGTTGTCAATGTGTAGTGGGCACCCTGGAGCTTAAAAAGTGACCAAGAGATAATTGGAGAAATGCATTTGTAAGGCATATAATTGTAGTCTGCTGTAATCATGTTACCTTTGCTGCAATTTGCTCTCACCTTGAAACACATGACGCAAATCATGAGGTGTGATTCCGAGGCAGGAATAACCTCCACTTTTCTTGTGAGACTAGCTACTCCTGATCCCAAATGAAAAGTACAAACAGAATTAAATTCATGGGCCTTTCCTGGCACTGATCCATAACTTGGCTGAATTTAAGTGGTCATGCCTGAGTTTTGCTAGTTCCATTAGATTAAGATCACTCCCCACCACCGCCCCCGCTCCCCCAGAGAGTGACAAGAGAGAATCCTGTTGGTTTAATTCATGAACAAGATCATGCAGCTTGGCACTTTACAAAAACCATGCAAAAAAAAATTAAATTGTTCTCTGTGTACCTGCCACCCTCCTAACTTCCTTTGATGTTAGTTGAATCTAGCCTGTGGTGCTCTGGAACAGTGCAGGGCGCAGGAGGAGTGGTGTTTCCCACCTTCCTGTGTGTAAGTGCTTGTCATCTGCTTGGCACCTGCTCAGATAGCCTGAGTGAGAATAGGAACTCAAGGGTGCAAAACGGTTTTCCTGCCATTCCTTGTGTTACTAGACCAACACGCTGTGCCACTTACACCACAATGCCATGCTGTTCTGTTCTTTTGGCTGCTCCATAGTGAGATAATTAAATTAGCACAAGTTACATGTGGACAGTTTTGTCTCTGGATTCAAGTCCAATAGATCCTGGCCCAAATGCTTTTGTTAGGAGCCGGAAAAGGAATAGATTTCCAGTCCATCTGTCCCAACGGAACGAGTGATGATCGAACCCATTGTTGCCTCAGTGACTGATAGAAAAATTCTCAAGCTGCACAATGTGATCTATTTAACAAAACATTGCTTCACACTGCTTTCATTCAAAAAAGGTAACCAATTAAAAAATAATAATTGCTGAAAATGATTCGCAGTTGCTTGGGTGAACTGTGTGATGTTTATGATCAGATCTTTTCAGTGACTTCAAGTGGCTGAATTTAGATAAATGCAAAGAGATTACTGTGACACATTGTCAATTTTAAGGAAGAGGAATTCAACCTGATGTGACATGCCCCTCTAAGGATAAAAACACTTTGAAGTGGTCTATTTGAACTGACAAGTGATTCACTGCATTTTTAAAAATTAAGATTGCTGTGTCGTCCTGAAAATTCAGCTAACAAACCAAAAACTGTATTAGCAAAATGGCACTGAGCAATAAAAACCAAAAGAACTGCCAATGCTGTGAATCAGGAAAAAAAAGACAAAGTTGCTGGAAAAGCTCAGCAGGTCTGGCAGCAACAGTGAAGGAAAAAGTAGTTAACATTTTGGGTCCAGTGACCCTTTCTTGGAACCAGACCCAAAACATTAACTATTATTTCCTTCACAGATACTGTCAGACCTGCTGAGTTTTTCCAGCAACTTCTGTTTTTTCGCAATGAGCACTGATGTTATGCTGGAAAAGAAGTATCTAGTTGACCAACATCAAAGCTACCAGTGGACAGTCTGAGTCCCTAGTGTGAGTTGTAGATTAGTCTTCTTTTATTTTGTGCTGGCAATGCAACTGTTGAATTGAGGTCAAGCATCTGATTGCTGATTTTAAATATTAGCACACTCTGAGATTTCAGAAGTTTTGTTCCTGCTCTGAAGCTGCATCCTTGTTATACCCCAGCTCTTTCTCTTTTGGACAGGTTACCCTTACATTTTTGGAGTTTTGCTCTAACTTTTAGTTTGAGTCAATGTCACATAACATTGCTGAAGGTGATTCCAGTCTCACTGTGACCTGCCTAATATAAACAAAAGGTCAATATATATCATGCTTTTTAATCATCTTAGAGCAGCCTACAAACACTTTACAGCCAATTTTTTAAAAATGCAGTTGCTCTCATAATATAACAAACACAGCAACCAAACACATTCCACAATTTCCGTAAATAATAATGTGATAATGACCAGAAAGTGTTTTGATGATATTGATTGAGGGACAAATATTGGTCAGGACACAAGAGATAACTCGCCTGTTCTCCTTTGCATTTGTAGACATGGCTCAGGGAGGTCCACCTTAAAGCTGCTCTCTATTCACCCTGTCCGTACCCTTAATAATCTTATATACCTCAATCTTGTCACACCTCAGTGTTTTCTGCTCCGCAGAAAACAATCCAAGCTTATCTGGTTTCTCATTATAGCTCAATTTCTCCATCCCAGGCAACATCCTGGTGAACCTCCTCTGCATCCGCTCTAGAGCTAACACATCCTTCCTGTAGTGAGGTGACCAGAACTACACTCCAGTAGTGGCTGCACCAATATTCCATAGAATTCCTTACTCTTATACTCTACTGCACCAATTATGATCTCATCTGAATGACAGTTCCTCTGTCAGTAAGGCATTCCCTTGGAACTGAACTGCACTTTTAAGCAAACATTAGCATTAATTGCAAAATCCTTACCATTTTTCAGATGGTATTATGAAGTGCCCTATTGTATGTTTCCCTGACCTTTGATGATGGCACAGTCAATGCTTCACTCAACAATGACTTATGCTGCAAACTGGTAAACCAATTCACAAATACAAACTAATAAGCGAACAGCAACAATGCATTATTGATTCTCAAAACTTACAGACGTAACTATCCCTGCTTGAACGATTTTTTTATGCACGAAACTTTAACATAAATGGAATCTGTTTCAATATTCCTCAATACAGCCTGACTGGTATAATTATGTTGAAGAAATTTCTTCAAAATGTCTTGGCTCTGGGGAGTAAAGAGTTAACGATGTATTTACTCTAAGAATAAGTACTGAGCATGTGTGAAGAAGCTATGTCACAGTAAATTCAAATCACATGGAACTCTAGCCTGAGCCTGTAGGATTCCAGGGCTTGTCCTTTCAATCATTCCTCGTATATAATTTTGTTTCATAAATTCTGTTACTACTCACTCACAAGAATGTAAGCCTGATTTTACGTAATGCTGTACCAGTATTACTTGACCAGAAGTGTGGTGAAAATTTGATTCACGCAACTCACATGTAACGCCCTGACCAACTACATGCTCTTTCCAATGCACATCAAAAGATTGAGTCATTTCTTGTCATGGGACAATTGAGGTCAATTCTGACAGTTCTGCATTCAGCTAATGCAGAAATGACCCAACCAAGTTTTGATTAGATTAGATTGATGTACTAATGATATACCTATACTTATAGCAAAGGAAAATGTTCCCATATTTCTTGATAACACAGAGCTTGTGATCGAAAGAAAAATTACTAGCTTTAAGCTTCCAATGTGAGATTAGTTTGGACAACCTCAGCCTAGTTCCTCATAAGTAAGGACTTGAAACTGGCTCAAATTCATTTTGAAATATTCTCATATTGATAGCAACCACCATGCAAAAGGAAAATATTATACAGGTTGTGATCATGTTTCCTTCTTGAAGCATTTTATTTACTTTGTTCCTGATATGTGTAAGTATTTACATGTCCTGCTGTAAGTAATGATGCTGACGAAAGTTCATTTGTCACGAGTACATTTTATTGTTGAGTCGTAGTCTCAGCATACGTTAACAAACTCCTACTGAAGTTTTATTCTGGGTATTGGTTACACAAGCTTGACCTCAGAAATTAGTTTGAATGTCATTAAATTGGACAAACCAACTTGACCATTGTTAATTGAACACTAATTGAGTCCCTGATGCCAAAGTCTTCCTTTTCATTACTTTGTTATCCTTTAACAAGATCTTCTAGAAGGTCTGGAAACAAACACATTTAATTATTATCACAGTGTAATTCTGGTCTGATAACTGTCATCTTAGTAGTGCCTGTGGCATTTCGTTGAATGGGGTCTGGATTACTCACAAGATACAGAACCTTCAGATGTCTCATTGTCACTCTGGGCTGTTTGTCCACCTCAAGTATAAATGTTGTTTTCTGTTTACTTTGGGATTTCAAATTAATTGCCCTAATGAGTGGTAGTTGAAAAGCAGACAAAAAGATGTCTCTTTTTTCAGCAATACTCAAATCCTTCAGGACTAAGGCTCTGAAAGCTTGTGTTTTCAAATAAACCTGTTACCTATAACCTGGTGTTGTGTGATTTCTGACCTTGTCCACCCCTGTCCAACACTGGCACCTGCACATCAAGTTTGTATGAGCAAACAACAAATTAAACTCAATTTCTTACCCTTTGATTCATTGTAAGGAATCCTCCTTAACTTGCCTTGATTTTAAAACTCAAATGAATAACCTTGCAATGTTACACCACTGTTAATGCCCAGCGAAATTTCACAATTGTGCTACACCGGGTATTCTATTTGAAATAAAGGCCATAAATTTGTGCACAGTCCAAGGTTGCATTGTCAGTGTTTGTTACTTCCCATTGTGAGTGCAAAGTTTGAAAATTACCTGTATGTGTTATTCTGCCTTTTTTATTTATTTACACATGTCTGGCCATAGAGTTCATCACTTTCCTGTGAGACCAGCTCTTCACCTCCCAGTGTTCCCGACAATAAGGCAAACTCTCCACATATCCTGTTCCCTCCCACCCTTCCTGACTTTCTTTATCTTTGTACGTCGCATTCATTTTCATCACCCTGGGTTAGCCATGTCTCTGTGATTCCTACGACATTATAATTATCAGTTGCAGCCCATGCTTCAAGTTCAACCACTTTATTTCAAATGCTTGTGACAGTCATACATATACACATCTACTTTTAGTCTTTGTCCCCTTAACCTTCCTATTTAATTGCTGAGTCTTGATATCTAGGTAACATGACACCCCTTGTGGTGCCGTACTTTTGGCCTAGCCCTGATCTCTTCCATTATCCTTCTGTGCAGACCTCACCCCACAAGCCCTTTCAATGTCAACCCATTAAATTTGTATCGCACCCAATTTTCTACAGTCCTTGCAAACATCTTGATTCTGACTCTATTCAGGTCGGCTACACCTCCTGTTCCAACTCTCTTTATTTAATTACATTTTTCTCAGTTTTTCTATCAAATGGCTAAACTATTTGCATCAGTTACTCTTGGGTTCCTGTGTTTCTTGTTCTAAACAACAACAGCAATATGCATTAATGTAGGATCACCAAGTAGTATAATTTCTCAAGGTGTTTCACATAATTAAAACTTGACAGGGCGGCAAGGTGACTCAGTGGTTAGCCCTGCTACCTCGCAGACGCAGGTTCGATTTCAGCCCTGGGCAACTGTCTGTGTGGAGTTTGCGTATTCTCCCCGTGTCTGAGTGGGATTTCTCCGGGTGGTCCAGTTTCCTCCCTCAGTCCAAAGATGTGCAGGTTAGGTGGATTGGCCATGCTAAATTGCCCATAGTGTTCAGGGATGTGCAGGCTAGGTGGGTTAGCCATGGGAAACTTAGGATTAGGGTAGGTGTGTGGGTATGGGACAAATGCTCTTCAGAGGGTCGGTGTGGACTTTCCTGGATGGTTGCAGCTCCAACAATACTCAAGAAGATCAACGCTGTCAGAACAAAGCCACCCACATAATTGGCGCGCCATTCATCGGCACAACTTTCAAAATCCACTTGCGTCATCAAATGGTAGCAGTGGGTACCACCTAGAAAATGTATGGTAGTAAGTCACCAAGCCTGCTTGTGCAATACCTTCCAAACCCATGACCACTGCCACTGAGAAGGGACATGGGCAGCAGATACATGGGAATACAGCCATCTGCAGGCTCCTTTCCACATCATGTACTGTTCTCACTTTGGAACTACGTTGCCCTTCCTTCACGGATATTGGGTCAAAATCCTGGAGTTAACTTTCCAACAGCATCGTGTTGCACCTTAACAACATCCACTACAGTGGTTTCAGAAAGAAACATAACAGCTTTATCTTCTTCTTTCTGGACAATTAGCAATAGGGAGAGGCCGCTTAGGGGAGCTGCGATGACGTTGTGGTAATGTCACTGGACTAGCAACCCAGAACCTTGAGATAACGGTCTTGGGACATTTCCAAGGTCAACCATGAGGTAGTTGGTGAAATTTAAATTTAATTTAAAAACTGGTACATACAGCACACTGGCTTATTGTTTAGTACTGTTGCCTCAACAGCACCAGAGACCCGAGTTCAATTCTAGCCTTGGGTGACTGTGTGGAATTTGTACATTCTCCTTGTTTCTTTGTGGGTTTCCTCCGGGTGCTTCGGTTTCCTCCCACAGTTCAAAGATGTGCAGGTTCGGTGATTTGGTCAGGCTAAATTGTAGTGTCCAGGGATGTGCGGGTTGGCTGGATTAGCTTTGGTAAATGCAGCATTACGAAGATAGGGCGGGGGCTTTCTGTGGCAAGGGGGTGGGAATGCTCTTTGAAGGGTCAGAACAGCCTTGATGGGTCAAAAGGCCTGTTTCCAAGCTGTAGAGATTCCATGACTCCATGAATGGACAACAAATATGACCTTATCAGCAATGTCCACATCCCAGATTGAATAAAAAAAAAAATTATTGTCCATTCCTCCTCTGCAATCGAGGCATAATAGATATCCACATTCCCTGGCAACAGGAGAATAGGGCACACAAGTGGAAACAAGCAGAGACCCGGGGATCTGTGGGGATGGATGTAGCAGGTGGTGACCCCCAGTAAAGGGCACCTTCTCAGCTTTCTAATGGGAAGGAGTTCCAGTACAAGAAATCTATAAATGTCAGCAGCAGTGTGCCATGTGAGTCTGAGCTCTCTGAGGCACTGGTATTCAGACACATCATGAAAGCTGATCCTCTGCCTCTAGACCCTTGCTACGGGACTCTTTCCCCTTCCAGTTGGATCTTGGTGCCCATTCCATCTGTTTTGTGAAGGGGCATGTAGCTGGAGCCGCTGCTGGTGTTCCTCCTATTGTTGGAGGAATTCTCTGTGGTGTTGCGTCTGCTTTTGAACCTCAGCAGAGGTGGGAGATGTTCCTAGAAGCTGCTCCCGTCTCATGTTGAAGGCTGGAAGCAGTCAGGGGAGCTGAAGGTGAGTGAAGTATTATATCTGCAAAGTGCTATACAAATCACTTGTCAAGCAGTTATAACACTCCCTGAGATAAAGAGCACTTTGAATAGAGATAAGAGGTACTGCAGATGCTGGAGAATCCGAGATAACAAGCATGGGGCTGGATGAACATAGCAGGCCAAGCAGCATCATAGGAGCAGGAAAACTCGACGTTTCGGGCCTAAACCCTTCATCAGAAATGGGGGAGGGGAAGAGGGTTCTGAAATAAATAGGGAGAGAGGGGGAGGCGGATAGAAGATGGATAGAGGAGAGGATAGGTGGAGAGGAGGCAGACAAGTTGAATAGTTGTCTTCAGATGGCTGTGTTTACAGCTCATCAATTTATATTGACAAAATTAATAAAATACTTCCTGATGCAACCTAATTTTAAGAGATTGTCACTAAAGTCACTAAAGGAAGCATTGTTACTTCACCCATGACCCAGGAGTTATGGGTATAAAGTAACAGAGTAAAAAATGTTTAAAGGTGCTCCTATATTCATGGCAAATGTATATATGTTCCAGTTCAAGTTACAGTTAAGAACCTATATTGTTTGCATTTATTTAACTACGACATCACTTACACATCAAAGGAGCCAATACTATAACACGGTGGAATGAATTGAGTAATTTTGAAAAACAGTGCACACGACAGAACGAGGGTATGGAGGGATTCTGATCCCCACGTGTGTTAAAATAACAGCTGGCTCTTTTACACACACAGGCTGAAGATGCCTCAAGAGTTAAACAGTGCAGAAGAGTCCACCACAAACAAAACCCTAGGATATAAAAAAACTCTGTGAGCACAGGAGTCATACAACAGCCAGCTCAGTGTAAAATGAGCAAGTTAGTAAAAATGGGATAAATACAGTGAACAAAGAACATAAGAAAATAAGAACCAGGAGCAGGAGTAGGCCATCTGACCCTTTGAGCCTGCTCTGCCATCCAAGAAGATCATGGTTGATCTTTTAGAGGCCTCAGGTCCACTTACCCACCCTCTCACCATAACGTTTAATTCCTTTACTATTCAAAAAATTATCTAATTTAGCTTTAAAAACATTCAACGAGGAAGCCTCAACTACTTCACTGGGCAGGAGATTCTACAGATTCACAACGATTTGGGTGAAAAAGTTCCTCCTCAATCCAATCCTAAATCTGCTCCCCCTCATTTTGAAGCTCTGCCTTCTCGTTCTAGTTTCACCCACCAGTGGAAACAACCTCCATGCTTCTACCTTATCTATTCCCTTCAGAATTTTATATGTTTCTATAAGATTCCCCTCTCATCTTCTAAATTCCAATGAATATAATCTCAGTCTATTCAGCATCTCCTCATAAGACAACCCTCTTAACTCTGGTATATGGCTGTTAGTGGGTAACACATAGTGTTGCAAATATTTTCTTTTGTCTTTGTGCATTAATGATTGGCCTTCAATAACTACAACCATCTTCATTTCTGCTTGGTATGTCGCTGAGCAGTGAAGAATTTCCCCCTGATTCCCATTGACAGTAACTTTGTTAGGGGTCTTCGATAGAACATTTGGTCAATTGCTGCTTTGATGCCAAGGGCAATAATTCTCACCTTGCCTCTGGAAATCAGCTCTGATTGCCAGGTTCAATCAAAGGCTTTAAGCTGGTCTCAAGCAGAGTGACCGAGGAGGAACCACACTGAGCATTGGTGAGCAGAGTATTGCAAAGTAAGTGCTTCTTCTCAGCACTGTCAAAGGTCCATTCCACTACTTTGCTCTTGATTGAGAATACACTGAGGAGGCAGTAATTGGTCAGATTGAATTTTTCCTGCTCTTTGGGGATAGGATATTCCCGGTTAATTTTCCACATTGCTGGGTAGATGCCAGTATTGTAGATATAGTATATCAACTTGACTAAGGGCTTGTTCTGGAGCTCAAGGCTTCTGTACTAAAGCTGGGATGTTATTATGTTCTATCATACCTGCAGTATTCAGCAGCTTTAGCCATTCCTTTATGTGATTAAGATTCACTCACAGAGTGAATAGAATTGGCGAAGGCTGACATTTGTAATGTTGGAGACCTCAGGATGACCCTAAGATGGATTACCTACTTGGTGCTTGTGCTTGAAAATAATTATAAATGCCTTGTCTTTGGAATGGTCATGTCAGACTCCCCCAAAACTGAGGATGGGAATATTTGTGGATACTTACCCTCTAGCTAATTGTTTAATTAACCATCAACAATCATAACTAAAGTTGCAGGACTGCAGAGTTTTGAATGATCATTAATATCCATCTTTTGTATGTTGCTTCTGCAGGTTAGCATTCTTGTAGCTTCTTCGGGTTGGCATCTCATTTTTTGTTATACCTGGTACTGAGTCATGGCATGCTGTCCTAGACTCCTCATAGGAACAGGGTTTATCTCCCAGCTTGATGGTAATGATAGAGGGGAAGATATGATGGACCCCGAGGAAACACATTGTAGCTGAATACAGTTGTGCTGCTGCTAATGGCCGAGGCACCTCACGCGTGCACAGTTTGGGTCACTAGACATGTTCTAAATCTATCCCAGCATACGCTACACAACATAATGAAGCGTGTCAGCTCCTCAAGGACTGTGCAGTGGTCACTCTTGCCAACAATGGCAGAGGGAATTGCATCCAAGACAGGTAGGTTTGCATGGAAAAGGTTAAGTTGGTTTTTCCCTCCTGTCTTTTTTCGACTTACCCCCTGCCACAGGCTCAGTCTGACAGATATGTCCTTTCACACTCAGCAATTGCTGTCAGTATTAGTGTTAGCCATCTTAGTAATGAGCTTTGAACTTCCACAACCAAAGTACATCGTGTGTTCTTGCTGCCATCAGTTCTTCTTCTAAGTGGCATTCCAATGTAAAAGAGACCTGATTCATCATCTGATGTAGGGTTAGGGATAAGATGAGTAGGGGATAATCAGCAGAAGGCTCCTTGCCAAAGATGCCATGAGACTTCAGGAAGTCGATATTGTGGAGACTCAAGATAAATCCCTCCTGACTGTATATCATTATGCCACCAGCCCTGATGGGTCTGGCTCACCAGGACACACCCAGGGATGGAGCTAAAGAAGTTTGGGGCATTGGCAGTAAGGCTTGATTTGGGGAATATGACTATTTTGTTTCATTAATCCATTGTAGAGCTCTCCCAATTTTGTTCCCCATATTTTGGTGAAGACTGGTCAGGGCATTTTACTGTTGTTTCACTGCCTAGATCAATGGGCAAGTAGTTAATTCTTCCTTGACATGTCTATAGCAATTTGATACAACTGAGTGACTTACTCAGCCATTTCTGAGGGCAGTTAACTGTCAGCCACATCTGTGCGGGGACACTGTGAGACATGAGTGAGAGGGTAATAAACTGAGCTAGAATGATGTCTGATCTAATGAGGATGTCAAGTTACTGAAGAAACAAAAATGAGCGCAAGGTCAGTTGGAAGGAGAATACTGGGCAAGTCAGAGTGTTGGCTTTACACCCAAATATGTGAAACCATCATGTGCCAGACCCTCCTGAATCATATTGATGTAGTGTCTCTAGGATCCTAATGTACTTCACTTTAGTCCTTAAGTGTTTCTTAATCCCTGCAGTTGTAACTCCCTTGGCTTAGCGTTTTGGCATTCTTAACCCTTGTCAAAACACTTTATCAGTGCCATGGACTAACTCAGTTGAGATTCTGACTTGCTTCTATTGAAACACGTTTACAAATGTTAAGGGAGATATGTGGAATTTATATCTTACTCATGTTGATTTATATTTTCAGGATTCTATTGACTGAATTACACAGTTTGAAATGTAGGGACCATGGGCCACTATATTAATAATTTCTTTAAGGAAAGAGGTCGGATGCAGCCTATTTTTATGATGTTATTTATACATTGGTGTTTGTTGTGCATAAAGCCTACACCAGCCATCAGATCTGAAGTCAAATTGCCCATGAGTAATAGTGTGTTACTGTAACAAATTACTACATTCATTTTAAAATCATTTTATCTTGATTGAATTTCAAATCAGAAAATGCTGTATTGCACATATTTAAAGAATGCTGATTATCAGTATTGTTTACTCAGTCAGGACTATGAGCTTTGTCTGGACTGTTTGTTTTGTTAGTAGCATTTTCGCCGCCAGTCCTATTTGCCTTGTTAGTCCTATTTGTCCTGCAGACATTTTTGCTTCATCTGTACAATTCAGTCTGCATTTTCGCAATCCACTTTTTTTCTCTCTTAACATTGATTACGCTATCAGTACTCTTTAGTCTGTCAGTCCTGCTTTTCTGTTGAATAATTATTTTGACTACACCAGTGGGAGACCTTTAAGAATGAGACGATGAGAGTCCAGAGACAGTATGTTCGTGTTAGTATGAAAGGCAAGGCTGGTAGGTGTCGGGAATGCTGAATGACTAGAGAAATTGAGGTTCTGGTCAAGAAAAGGAAGGCATATGTCTGGTATAGACAACTGGAATCAAATGAATTCCAAGAGCAGTATAAGGGCAGTAGGAGTACACTTAAGAGGGCAAAAAGGGGACATAAGATATCTTTGGCAAATAGGGTTAAGGAGAATCAAAAGAGATTCTACAAGTACATCAAGGGAAAAAGAGTAACTAGGGAGAGAATTAGGCCCCTGAAAGATCAGCAAGGCCATCTATGCATGGAACCACAGGCGAAGGGTGAGATACTAAATGAGTACTTCGCGTCAGTATTTACTGTGAAGAAAGAGATGGAAGCGAGAGAACTTGGGGAATAAATAGTAATATCTTGAAAAGTTTCCATATTACAGAAGAGGAGGTGTTGGACATCTTAAAGTGCATAAATGTGGATAAATCCCCAGGAACTGATTAGGTTTCTTCCAGAACTATGTGGGCTGCTAGGGAAGAAATTGCTGGGCCCCTTGCTGAGATCCTTGTATCATCAATGGCCACAGGTGAGGTGCCTGAAAGCTGGAGTTTGGCTAATGTGGTGCCATTTTTTAAAGATGGCAGTAAAGAAAAGCTAAGAAACTCTAGACTGGTGAGCCTGATGTCACTGGCAGGTGCATTCTTGGAGTGCATTCTGAGAGACAGAATTTATATCCAGCAACGTTGTTTTTGTTCCTGATTTACAGCATCCACAGTTCTTTTGGTTTTGTCTACACATTAGAGTGATATGGCTTACAAAATAATATTAACGGGAAGATATACTTTCAGCAATAGGCCAAGTCCTGGGAAGTGTTGTCAAACAGAGACACCGAGTGGTGTCATAGGTAGACAAGGTGGTGAAGAAGCCATTTGGCGTTCTTGCCTTCCTTGGTCAGACCATTGAGTATAAGAGTTGAGACGTCATGTTGCAGCTGTACAGGACATTGGTGAAGTCGCTTTTGGTGTACTGTGTACAGTTCTGGTCACCCTCTTATTTGAAAGATATTATTAAATTACAGAAGGTGCAGAAAAGATTTACAAGGATGTTGCCAGGGTTGGAGGGTTTGAGCAATATTGAGAGGCTGAACAAGCTGGGGCTATTTTTTCCTAGAGGTAGGAGATTGAGGTGTGACCTTGTAAAAGTTTATGAAATCATGAGGGCATAGATAAGGTGAATAGCAAAGGTCTTTTTTCTAGGATAGGGGATTTCAAAACTAGAGGGTATAACTTAAGGTAAGAGTAGAAAAAATTTAAAAGGACCTGGGGCACAACTTTTTCACACAGAGGGTGGTTTGTCTATGGAATGAACTGCCAGAGGAAGCAGTAGTTGCTGGTACAGCTACAGCATTTAAAAGACATTTGGACAGGTACATGAATAGGAAAGGTTTGGAGGGAGAATTCTTTATTTGGGAAACCTGTCGGCATGAATGGCTTGGATCAAAGGGTCTGTTTCCTTGTTGTATGACTATCAGACTCTATGAACGTAAGTAAAACACACAGTTGGATAACTTGAAGAAAACAATTCTTAAGACACTGAATAGCTTCTAAATAAGATTCTAAATCATAAAACATAGAACAGTACAACACAGGAATGGGCCCTTGGGCCACATTGTTGTGCCGAATATGATGCCAAATTAAACTAATCCTTTCTGCCTGCCCTTAGTCCATATCCCTCCATGTTTTGTATATTCATGTGCTTATCTAAATGACCCTTAAACACTCCTATCATGTCTGCCTCCACCACCACACCTGGCAGCCGGTTCCAGACTCCTACCACTCTCTGTGTAAAACAAAATCAGAAGCTGAACAGGTCAGAAATGGGATAGAATACCCTCTATTTTCCTGGGCAAGTGCAGCTCCAACAACATTCAAGAACCTTGACACAATCAAGGTGAAAGTAGCTCGCTTAATTGGCACCTTATCTACAACCTTGAATATTTCTCTCTCCAGCACCAATATACATGAGAGCAGTGTGTAGCATCTACAAGATGCGCTGCAATAACTCACCAAAGGCCTTCCAACAGCACCTTCCTAATCTGTGACCTCTATCATCTAGAAGGACAAGGCATCAGATAGTAGAACACAAATATCACCTGCAAATTCCACTCTAAGCCACACACTGTTCTGCCTTAGAAATAAAGTATACTTCCTTCATTGTTACTGGGTTAAAATTCTCCCATTCTCTTCCCAGTTGTATTGTAGATGTACCCCAACCTCACAGACTGCAGTTCAAGAAGATGGATCAGCACCATCTCAAGATAGTTGCTCAGTGGTAATTAGGGTTGGGTAGCAAATGCTGACCATGCTAGTAATACAAGGATTCCATGAATCAATAAAAGAAAATTAAGAACATTTTGTGAAAAATGAGAGAAAAGACTAGGCGGAGATGTTATATCAGAGTGTAAGGGACTAAAAGAATAACTACTGAAGAGTGCCTTGAGCATCACCTGTTATATTAATGTCATATGGACTTGATGGAAGAATAGGTTATTAACTCAAAGGAGAGGTAAGAAGGGAGTTCAAGAGTTTCCAGTGGCTATCCCTCTGTCAAGTAGATATTTAGGCTTTGGAAATATAGAAGGGGATAGTCTCTCTGAGGAAAATGGAAGGGGCAGTTAGTTATTGGACACTTGGGATGATTCTTATGTTAGGCAGCATTTGACAAGATTCAATAGAATTATTGTTATAGGGGACTATCCTGTCAGGGTACTTTGTGGCAGTGAATGTAAAGTTTAGATTTTTTTTTGTTTTTCGGGTGCTAGGATTAAGGGTGTCTCTAAACATCGCAAACATAATGTTAAAGGTGAGATTGAGAAACCAGAAATTATTATGTACATTGGTAGGAATGACATTTTAGGCAAAAGCGTAAAGCAGTACAGAGTGGATTTAAGAGTTTAGGTAGAAGATTAAAAATAGAACCTTAAAAATAATAATTTCTGGTTAACTCCCAATTTCAAACTCAAACGATGAAAGGAACAAAGGTTAAAGGACATAAATCAATGGCTGAAGAGCTGGTGTATTGTTCAGGGATTCAGGTTTTTGGATAATTGGAATGTCTTTTGGGATAGAAAAGACCAGTTCGAAAAGGATGGGTTTAACTTAAACTGGAAAGGGACCAATATCTTAGCAGGGACATTTGCTCATTCTATTAAGAGAGACTTTATACTGATAGAGAGGGGGTGTGGAGGAATTCTAAGTAGCAGTGTAAACAGAAGGATTGATGGGAAAGGTTCTGATTGTGAGGAGAGCACGTTAATTAGAAAAAAAAGACATGAGAGAGCTAGAGTATTTACTAACTCTGAAGAACTAAATCACATTTATTTCAATGCAGGGGGTCTTATAGGTAAGGCTGATAAGCTCAGGGCATGGTTAAGAACATGGGATTGGGACGTTATAGCTATTACAGAAACTTGGTTGAGAGATGGACAAGACTGGCAGCTCAATGTTCCAGGTTTTAGATGCTATAGGAAGGATAGAAAAGGAGGCAAAAAAAGGAGAACGGGGAGGGAGCATGGTATTTTTGACGAAGGAATGCATTATTGATGTGATTAGGGAAGATATATCCGAAAAATCGTCTCGTGAAAATATATGGGTAGAACTTACAAATAAGAAAAGAAAGATGACTTTGATGGGATTGTACTACAGGCCCCCCAATAGTAAGACGGAAATTGAGAAACAAATATGTAAGGAGATCTCAGATATATGGAAGCATAATAAGGTTGTAATAATGGGGAATTTTAATTTTCCAAACATTGACTGGGACTACCATAATGTGAAAGGTTTGGATGGTGAAGAATTTGTCCAAAGTGTTCAAGAAAATTTTCATTATCAACATATGGCTGCTTCTATAGAAAAGAAGCAAAACTAGGCCTTCTTTTGGGCAATAAGGTAGGGCAGGTGACTGAAGTAAAAATGGGGGAACACTTTGGGTCCGGCGATCATAATTATATTAGTTTCAAAACGGTTATCGAAAAGGATAAATCTTACAAAACGTTAAAGTTTTTAACTGGAGTAAAGCAAATTTTAATGGAATGAAACAAGGACTTTCAAAAGTTGATTGGAGTAGACAGGATAGTATTAACAGATAAAGTTAAGGATAATCCTGAGATTCTACAGATTCATGAAAAGCAAGATGGTAATTAGAGAGAGGTTTAGGTCCCTTAAAGATCAAGGAAGTCGTCTTTGTTTTGAACCCCAGGAGATAGGAGAGATACTAAATGAATATTTCGCACCAGTTTTTACTGTGGAGAAGGAAATGGAATCTAGAAAATGCGGAGAAATAAGTGCTGATGTTTTAAAAACGGTTCACATTACAGAAGAGGACTTCTGGGAAAGTCCTCTTTACATAAAAGAATGTAAAGGTGAATAAATCTCCAGGACCTGATCTGATGTATCCCATAACATTGTAGAAAATAAGGGAGGAAATAGTGAGATCCCTTGCAGAAATGTTAGAGTCATCTATAACTACAGGTGAGGTGCCTGATGACTGGAAGGTGCCTAATGTTGTACCTTTGTTTGAGAAAGGTTGTAAGGAGAAACCAGGGAGCTACAGACCAGTTAGTCTGACTTCAGTTGTGAGTAAATTGGAGGTAATTATAAAAGATAGGATTTATGGACATTTAGAGAAGCAAAAATTGATTAGGGATAATCAGCATGGTTTTGTGAGAGGAAAATTGTGTCTCACAAACTTGATTAAGTTTTTTGATGAAGTTACCAAAAATGTTGATGGTAGCAGTGTAGTACACATTGTTCATTTGGATTTTGGTAAAGCCTTTGACAAGGTTCCTCATGATAGACTGATGAGTAAAATTAGGTTACAGGGTATTCAGGGTGAGCTTGCCAATTGGATATGGAATTGGCTTAACAGCAGGAGGCAGAGAGATAGTGGAGGGTTGCTTTTTTGGACTGGAGGCCTGTAATCAACAGTGTTCCACAGGGATCAGTTATGTGTCCCCATTTGTTTGTCATTCGTATAAATGATCTGGATGAGAACATAGAAGATATGGTTAGTAAATTTGCGGACAACACCAAAATTTAGCTTTCATTAATAGAGGGATTGAGTTCAAGAGCCATGAAGTTATGCTCCAGCTATACAAAAGCCTGGTTTGGCCACATCTGGAGTATTGTGTCCAGTTCTGGTCACCTCATTACAGGAAAGATGTGGAAGCATTGAAAACGGTGCAGAGGAGATTTACCAGGATGTTGCCTGGAATGGAGGGAAGGTCTTATGGGAAAAGGTTGAGAGAGCCAGGGCTTTTCTCTTTAGAATGACAAAGGATGAGAGATGACTTGATAGAGGTGTACAAAATGATCAGAGGTATGAACAGAGTAGACAGTCAGAGACTTTTTCCTAGGGTGGAGGTAGTTTTTATGAGGGGACATAGTTTTAAAGTGAAAGGAGGTAGATATCGGGGAGACGTCAGACGTAGGTTCTTTACTCAGAGAGTAATTGAGAGCATTGCCGGAGACGGTAGTGGAGTCGGCCTCATTAGGGGGATTTAAGCGGCTATTAGATAGGCATATGGATGATAGTATAAGGTAGCGGTGGAGGATAGATCGACCTTAGGTTTCGGGTAAAAGTTCGGCACAACGTCGTGGGCTGAAGGGCCTGTACTGTGCTGTACTGTTCTATGTTCTATGTTCTAAAATTGGTGGAATAGTAGACAGTGAAGAAGGTTTTCTAAGGTTACAAAGGGATCTTGATCAAATGGGTCAATGGGCTGAAAAATGGCAGCTGGCATTCAATCTGGATAAATGCATGGTATTGCATTTTGGTACAACAAACAAGGGTAGGGCTTATACAGTTAACGGTATGGCATTGGGTAGTGTTGCAGAACTGAGGGACTTAGGGGTGCAGGTACATAGTTCTTTGAATGCTTCACTGGTAGACAGGATGGTTAAAAATGGGTTTGGCATGCTGACTTTGTTGCTCACTTCTTTGAGTAAACAACTTGGGAAGTCATGTTGAGGCTGTACAGGACATTGGTGAGGCCTCTTCTGGAATACTGTGTCCATTTCTGGTCGCCCAGTTATAGGAAGGATATTATCAAGCTGGAGAGGGTTCAGAAGAGATTTACCAGGATGTTGCCGGGTATGGAAGGTTTGAATTATAAAGAAAGATTGGATTAGGCTTTTGCCCTGGAGTTTAGGAGGTTGAGAGACAACCTGATAGAAGTTTATAAAATAAGAGAAGTATAGATAGAGTTAATGGTAGTTGTCTTTTCCCTAGGATGGGAGATTTCAAGACTAGAAGGCACAATTTTAAGGTGAGAGGAGAGAGATTTAAAAAAGACATGAGAGGTAAATTTTTTACACAGAAGGTAGTTCGCGTATGGAATTAACTTTGTGAGGAAGTGGTAGATGCGGATACAATTACAACATTTAAAAGACATTTGGATTTTTAAAATTCATTTACGGGATGTGGGCATCGCTGGCTGGCCAGCATTTCTTGCCCATCCCTAGCTGCACTTGAGAAGGTGGTGGTGAGCTGCCTTTTTGAACCACTGCAGTCCTCCTGCTGTGGATTGACCCACAATGCTATTAGGGAGGGAATTCTAGGATTTTGACCCAGCAACAGTGAAGGAACAGCTATATATTTCCAAGTCAGGATGGTGAGTGACTAGGAGGGGAACTTGAAGGTGATGGTGTTCCCATATATCTGCTGCCCTTGTCCTTCTAGATGGAAGTGGTCGTGGGTTTGGAAGGTGCTGTTTGAGGATCTTTGCTGAATTTCTGCAGTGCATCTTGTAGATAGTACACACTGCTGCTACTGAGTGTCGGTCGCTTGTAGATGTAGTGCCAATCAAGCGGGCTGCTTTATCCTGGATGATGTCAAGCTTCTTGAGTGTTGCTGGGGCTGCACTTATCCACGCAAGTGGGGAGTATTCCATCACACTCCTGACTTGTGCCTTGTAGATGGTGGACAAGCTTTGAGGAGTCAGGAGGTGAGTTACTTGCCGCAGTATTCCCAGTTTCTGACCTGCTTTTGTAGTCACTCTGTTAATGTGGTGAGTCCAGTTGAGTTTATGGTCAATGGTAACCCCCAGGATGTTGATAGTGGGGTTTCAGTGATGGCAACACCATTGAATGTCAAGGGGCAATGGTTAGATTGTCTCTTATTGGTGATGGTCATAGTGTGGCATTTGTGTGACATGAATGTCACTTGCCACTTGGCAGCCCAAGCCTGGATATTGTCCAGATCTTGTTGCATGTGAACATGGACTGCTTCAGTATCTGAGGAGTCATGAATGGTGCTGAACATTGTGCAATCATTTGCAAACATCCCCACTTCTGACCTTATGATGGAGGGAAGGTCATTGATAAGTACCTGAATAAGAAAGGTTTGGAGAGATATAGACCAGGATCTGTGAAATGGGACTAGTTTAGTTTGAGATTGTGTTTGGCATGGACTGGTTAGACCGAAGTGTCTGTTTCTGTGCTGTATAACTCTATGACTCTGTGACTCTATGACAAAGATCTACCATTCAAGACCTACTCCAAGTTTCTCTAGCAATTTCTATCATATCAATACAAATTGCACTTTGTTGCTAAAGTGCAATAAACCAGACATTGCTTGAGGCAAGAATCACTTCTAGTTAGACTCGCAAGTGAATCTCTTCTACCAAGTAGGTTCTGTAGGTGCCTGCCCCAATAGAAGGCAGGAGCTGCAAACCTGCCTCCATAGTGATAAATAGTACAGACAGCCTCATTGAAGAGAGTGATCTGTGTTGAGGATTGCTCCTGCAACAATATCTGATGTATCCCTCGATTTGAGAACACAAGTCATTGCACACATTTTTGTTATTAAGCAGTCTAATATTTACAGTGAACTGGGTTTGCTTCACTTTTCTATTCATACTACTAGGAATGCTTCTGTCAAAGCCTCAAAAACAACACAGTATGGTAATCTGTCACGGGATTAATTTAAATTCTCCATCCAACACATTGGCACGGAATTGCAGGAACATAAATGCTTATTAAAAATTGGCAGGTTGGGTTGTGACTCAAGCATTGCATATCATTGTATGGTGATATGGCTGCTTGCTGCTATACTGCTAACACGGATTTCTGTTAATATATTTAGAGTGCCACTGAGTCATGGGGATTGAAATTTAAACCTAGTTCCATGACAAGCTATTAAAATGTGGCAGCATCTGCCCATAATTTTAATCCCTTTTAAAATGAGTCTTTCAAAATGGTTAACAACATTCCCCCACTTCACATTAAAGGTGTGACTGGCCTTAAAGCACCGTCTGACAGCCTACCCGAACGTAAAATTAACACATGAAGTAAATAATACCTATTTATATAAATATTGTACAATTTGCATTTCACATCAAAACCCCATCATTGGCTATATGGCACTTTGGGACATGCTGTGTTTTGAAAGGTGATAAATAAATGCTAGTCAATCATTCTTTTGTTCTTTCTTCTCATTTTCTCTTTGTTCTCTCTGCCACAGATTTGCAGACCAGTGTCCCTGACTTCTAGGTTAGAGTCCAAAGTTACGGACTATATGCAGTGAAATCATGGGTGCGTAGGGTTAGTAATCTATTTTATGAAGTCAGCCTTTTACTTTGTAGACAATGATATTTCTGCTGTCATCTACTGATAAAAAAGATTTATTTCTGATAATGTTGTTTCCATTGTGTGGCTGACATTTTCTTTTGGAAGTTAGGGTTAATGTAGAAACGTATCAAAATGTAACTCCCTAACGTAATACAGCCTGCTGTAGATTAACTGGAGGTAAGCTCATTAACATGGAACAGATCACACTTACAAATAGATCTACACACCACAGCCTAGTGCATTCCAGATGTGCATGTGCTGGCCCCTTGGGAGATCCATTCTGTATTCAAGAGCTTGTCCAAAGTATTGTTTGCAAAGAAAAGGTTTAAAAATAGCTAACTGGGAAAACAAATCTTCTACTTGAATTGAGATTTTGTCCTAAGTGTTATAATTGATTCAGGAATTTTATCTAAGACCGGAAGTGGTTTGGCTCTGCACTGAGATCAAGTGTGTCTGGAATTGACTAAACTTCAGTGCAGATGTCAACAGGAGGGAAATATCAACTGGATTTACTGGATGTTGATATATGTCAAAGTATTCTCAAGGGAGGTGCTGCATTAATGTTATTGATTTACAAACTTTGACAACCCCAAAGCCAAGTCGTTTTCACATCAACATATTTGCAAGTAAGCACCTTATGTTCTAACAAAACAAACTGATGTTAGCTAGTTTGGCATTTGTGATCCAGACTTCCTCTTTCTCAAAGTTTGTTCTGAAAAATCCATTTATCCAAAGTAACCAATCCATATTCATTTGCTATTTTTGTTTTGCTTACAGAAAAGATGTTCATAGTTAAGTACTCTAAGAGTCCAGATGCATTTTGTTGTCAGATTTCCTGCATTCTATAGGGTTGTTTCACTCCATGCAGTCTGTGAAAGTTTAGTGACTTCCTGAATATTGACTGCTTTTTTATTTTGGCCTGGATTTCACCGTCTGTGTTGGAGGTACAGAGCATACTGCTGCCCTTGAAGAAAAGCTGCGCACAAAATTTTAGCAGGTTCTCAATCTCCTGCAATATCACTTTGAATTTAGTACCTACTACAAAAGATCTGTGGCCTTCACCAACACTAGGTCAGGCAGCATCTGTGGAGAGACAGCAAGCCAACATTTCGAGTTTAGATGACTCCTCATCAGGTAATTCTCTTTGCTCCTTCCAGTGAGAATAGTATATGGATAGTTTGAAGGGCATGACAAATATAGGATTTCTACTTGTTTCAATCTGCTAAGAGTACAACAGTGCACCCTCCAAAAGAGCAGATTTCACCTAATACTGTTGCAAAAGATATAGATTTGATCTGATTCAGGAAACCTTTCATGAGTACCTTTCCAAACCAGCAAAGGACCTATATCTTTCTCAAAATATGCAAAACACTCTGTAGGAAGCTCTTTGTTTCTCAATGCAGCTGTGAGACTGTAATATACGGTTGATGTGAGGTCTTTGTTAGGTTGAAAAGCCTTTTTGTAATAACATGTCATTTACATTCGTGTTTTATGAAGACTTTATCTATACCATTTACATTCGTGGACGAAAAAGCAAGCAGACTTTTTTTTGAGCTGAATAGCAGTTCCATTTCCTCAAATATGCTATATGGATAAAAATCTTTCTTACTGTCCAACTTCGGTAGTGGGGTAAAATATAAGTTTTAAACAGGAAGGGAAAATGTGTGAAGGCGATGACTTAAAATTATACTTATTCATATGCTCCAAGAATCAATCAGACTGCCTAGTGGAAGACTAATAGGACATCTGACAGGAGACATCCCTGAGTAGCTTGCTGCAGCGAATGGTGTAATAGTTAAGTTGATAGTACCATTGATTGGCTGATTTGGCCGGTGATTTCCATTCTGTTATGCACGCACATTTTCAGTATGTGATTCTATATGGGAGTAAATGCAGTTAAGATACAGATAAGTCAAATCTATCAGGCATAGAGTCAAAGAGCATAGAAACAGACCCTTCAGTCCATCTTGTCCATGCTGAACAGATATGCTAAACTGATTTTTTTCCATTTACCAGCATTTGGCCCATATCCCTCTAAATCCTTCCTATTCATCCCTTTTAAATGTTGTAATTGTACCTACCTCCACCACTTCATCTGGTGGCTCATTCCCTACATACACCACCCTCTGTGTGAGAAAGTGGCGTCTTACGTCCCTTTTATTTCTTTCCCCTCTAACCTTAAACCTATGCCATCTAGTTTTGGACTCTCCTATTATTGGAAAAGTCCTTGGCTGTTCAGCTTATCCATGTCCCTCATGATTTTATAACCTCTATAAGATCGCCCCTCAGCCTCTGATGCTCCAAGAAAAATAGCCCCAGCCAATTCAGCCTTTCCCTATTGCTCAAGCCCTCCAACCCTGGCAATAACCTTGTCAATCTTTTCTGAACCCTTTCGATTTCATCTTTCCTAGAGCAGAAAGACCAGAATTGAATTCAGTATTCCAAAAGTAGCCTAATCAATGTCCTGGATGGCTGCAACATGGCCTCCCTACTCATTATACTCGATGCACTTATCAATAAAGGTAAGTGCACCAAACGCCTTCTTCACCACCCTGGCTACCTGTGACACCACCTTCAAGGAACTGTGAAGTTGCACTCCAAGGTCAATTTGTTTGGCAACACCCCACAGCGCCCCACATTAACTGTGTAAGTACTGCCCTGATTTGCCTTACCAAAATGCAACAGAATCCCTACAGTGTGGAAGCAGGCCATTCTGCCCACACTGACCCTCCAAAGAGCATCCCACCCAGACTCAACACCCTACCCTAGCTCCATAACTCACATTTTCCACGGCTAATCCACCTACCCTTCAAGTCCCTGGACACTATGGGCAATTTAACATTGTCAATCTATCTAACCTGCACATCTTTGTACTGTAGGGCAAAACTAGAAACCCACGCAGGCATGGAGAGAATATGCAACCTTCACAGAAGCAGTGGCCTAAGGATGGAATCGAACCCAAGTCCCTAGCGCTATGAGGCAGCAGTGTTAACCACTGTACCACTGGCCAGCTACACCTAGCCTCACATTTATCTAAATTAAACTCTAGCTGTCACTCCTCAGCCCCTTAGCCCATCTGATTAAGGCCCCTTTGCACTACTGAGATAACCTTCTTCAATGTCCAGCACACCAACAATTTTGGTATCATCTGCAAACTTACTAACTGTACCTCCTATTTTCATACCCAAATCATATATATAAATGAAGAAAAGCAGTGGACCCAGCACCGATACTTGTGGCACACGACTGGTCACAAGCCTCTCAACCAAAAAAACAACCTTCCTCCACCACCCTCTGTCTCTTATCTTCAGACATTTTTGTATCCAATTGGCTAGCCTCCCATGGATTCTGTGTGATCTAACCTTGCTAACCAGAACCTCGTTGAACGCCTTGCTGAACTTGTCAAACTCCCTGCTGAAGTGGGCTCAAAGAACAGTATAACTGACTCTTTCCCCCATGTTATTCAGTAGATCATGGGAAACATTATTTTGTTTGCTCAGTGAATTTTTATTTTGCCTTATATTGCATGGAATGGAATTTTATAATGTTTGCTGTCATTATTGAGGTGGTCCCATCAAAGAATTCTGCAGCGAAATGGGCAGCATGGTGGCTCAGTGGCTAACACTGCTGCCTCACAGTGCCAAGACCGAGGTGTGATTCCACCCTCAGACGAATGTCTGTGTGGAGTTTAGATGTTCTCCTTGTGTGTGCATGGGTTTCCTCCCTCAGTCCAAAAATGTGTAGGTTAGGTGGATTGGCCATGCTAAATTGTTCATAGTGCCCAGGAATGTGCAGGCTGGGTGGATTAGTCATGGGAAATGAAGGGTTACAGTTCTTGGTGGGATGCTATTTGGAGGGTCAGGAGGGGCTGAATGGCCTGCTTCCACACTGTAGGATTCTATGATTCAAAATGTCATTCTTCAGGATTGCTTCGTATATGCTGCCTGTTAGATGTATTACTGAATGCTACCATTGATAGAAATAACACATTTGATCTTGTCACTTCAGGGGTCATTTCATAAAATCCCTACAGTGTGGAAACAGACCCTTTGGCCCAACAAGTCCACACCAGCCCTGCAAAGAGCATCCCACGCAGACCCATTCCCCTACAACCCTGCATTTCCCATGGCTAACATACGTAATCTACACAACCGTGAACACTACAGGCAATTTAGCAAGGTCAATCAACCTAGCCTGCAAATCTCTGGGCTGTGGGAGGAAACTGGAGCATCCGGCAGAAACCCAAGCAGACACGGGGAGGATGTGCAAACTCCACACAGACAGTCAGCCAAGGGTGGAATCGAACCCGGGTCCTTGACACTGTGACGCACCTCTGAGTCATCGTGCCACCCATCTAAGCTTTCCCAAAGGAATTCTGTGCCAACGAATGTCTCGGCCAACATTTGTCCTTTAGCCAATTTTCCCAGTCGTTATTAATTTGATTCAGTCTAGTTGGTTAAGGAAAAGCAATGACAACTGTTTTATCTCTTGAATTTGCTACCGCGTTGAATCCCATTTCCTAATATTGTGACGATACTCTGACTTCGAGGGGTGTATTTTGTCCTTTTTTTTAAGTGAAGAGAGGTTGAGACAGAGGAAGCAAGCAGTCTGCTTCAAAGCCAATAAAGTAAACAGCTTGTGAGGCCTTGGTATTTTTCTAAAGTCGGAACAATAGAAGCAGCCTGAAGGGGTGGGGTCAAGCTCACACAGAACAAGGATTTGTGGTTTTAGGCTTTCAGTAGCAGTTTCTGAGATCTTGAAGCTTTTTTTTTTAACTCTGTCTGTTACAGCTAAAAGCTGGACGTTCTCTTCCAGCTGTAAAAATTGCATGTGAGACAGTCTATTTTATTGAATTTACCTTTGCCATGGGTGAGTTTATATGATGCTAATATATTGGAATAGTTAGTGCTTAGTAGTTAAATAATCCATTATCCTGTTAAGTTTTCCAATAGAGTTATGTTATTCCAATTCTTTCTTTTGTTGTATTTTAACTATGTTACATGAATAAAGTGTGTTTTGCTTCAAGACTGGTAGTTTTACCAATCAAATTGTGTCTGGAATGCAACACCTGGCACTTGCCTTTAAAATTGGAAAAAGTTAGGATCTAGGTTATCTCATCATATATTTCAAGGGAGTTTGGTCTGGTCCATAACAATATGTTGCCTTTAGCTGACAGTGTTCTTGATGGAAGTATTCAAAGTGGAAGGTACACAAACTAAATCCATATCAAGTTGGTATGAAAGCACCACACAAACGCAAAGGTATCTGTATCATGTTTCCCTCTGCTGGTCTAGTGAATAATGGCAAGGTCTGATGTTACACTGAACCATATAGAGCAAAATGTTTGAGGTCACAACAAGAACAACAGTTTGTGTAGTATATACAAACAGGTTCCCTGAGCTTGGGAGGACTACAGACATCTTTTTGGATTCTATTTTTAATTTATCAGAAAAACACATCTTTGGACATTGAGTGGAGTTTATGTTTAGGAGTAGCCTATTCAGGACCCCTTAGCCAGTTCCACCAAACAATTAGATCTGATCTCCACCTCAACTCCACTCACTTGTTTTTATTCCACATACAATGAATTTCCCAACAAATAACCTCAAGCATGCACATTTCAACTTACACCAGAATGGAATGTTTTGGATAGATACATCCTGCAGCCACTGAGAATCTAACCTAATGAATAAGGAAAGGTCACATGAACTAGAAACTATTATAGTTTCATAGAACCCCTACAGTTTGGAAACAGGCCCTTTGGCCCAACAAGTCCACACAACCTTCAAAGCATCCCACCCAGACCCACCCCGTTAATCAAGGCATCCCTGAACACTATGGGCAATTTAGCATGGCCAATCCACCTAGCCTGCACATCTTTGGACTGTGGGAGGAAACCCACACAGACACGAGGAAGAACATGCAAAACATCCACACAGACAGTTGCCCAAGGATAGTATTGAACCCAGGTCCCTGGCACTGTGAGGCAGCAGTGAGAACCACTGAGCCACCATACCACCCCTGTTCACCAGTCTCTTCAGTGTGAACTTTGTGTTCTTCAGAGAAGAAACGTTGAGAAAACTGGACGGGAAGAAAAACACAGATATAGACTTTATTTGCGACATTACTTCTCTCCTGGAGATTTCTTCACTAGCTGACTGTATTTCTAATTAAGACTGAATTCTTACAAAGGTTGAAAGGAATGTGACATGAGAGCTTAATATTAATTAAACTCAGGTCTTCGTCAGATTTTCAACTTCTGTCCTTGATTTTCTCATGTCTTGTGAATCAGAGGAACAGTAATTACTCACTTACAAGGAAACTGAACTTGCCTCTTCCATTTGAAGTGGGGCCTAATCAGTTGCCTGACAGAAGTGGACAGTCCGATCAAAACACAGCCACGTGTCGAAGGGGAAAGGCGGAGAAAGTAAAAATGCAGAACAAGAGAAATTCATCCATTCTGTTAACTCATTCACTGAAGCTACATTATTATGAACCCATTGCCAACAGCTCGAGCTTCTTTCTCAGTTATATAGCAAAGCTTCTTTATGGATTCAATTGTTGTTAAAATATTCAAAACACTAAAAGAATTCTTTACATCAGAACAAATATTTCTTTTGGCCTTGGGTCGAAGGGGAACATATTTCCACAGGCATGAATAGTGAAAGCCTGTTCTGAGATGCTGAGAGTCAAAACATGACCTTGAATCATCCCATCTTTCAATTTGGAGATTGATTTTACCAGTGCAGTCTCTATGTGGCAAAAAACATGCAGAAGTTTTTTTATTAAATATAATAAAACCTGAAAATAATGGAGACAAACAGGAGGCAGTCAAAAAGTGACAGCTTTGTCACAGCATTTCAAGTTGGGACCCTTCCTCGGGTTTTTTTATTTTAGAGAGGCTGGTAATGACTTTTATTTCTAACTCTTTGGCTGCAGCTGACTAAAAACATCTGTGTGAAGTTACACCAGTTGAAAAGCAGGACGTTATGGATGCTGACATAAAACAGAAAATGCTGGAAATACCCAGCAGATCAAACAGTGTCTGTGAAGAATGAGCTTTCTGAACCCTGTCCCACCCACTCCTTGCCCATAATCTATTACATCTCTAACTTTTCCCAGTTGTGAATGGAAAGGTTAGCTCTCTGAAACGTTAACACACATTCTCTCTCCCCAGATGCTATCTGATTTGCTGAACTTTTCCAGCATTTCCTGCTTTTATTTGTGACAAAATACAGCAGTATTTTCCATTTTTCAATCTCTGATTTTGCACATTTCTCACTCTCTAATTTGCATATGTTGTCTGTTATCTATTTCAAAAGCTGAAGAGATTTTTGCAGCATGGGAGACAGACAGAAATCTGTGTTCTAATTTTTGCACCACATTATGTCTGTTTGCTTTGGACTGCCAAATGCAGCAAACTTGTTGTTTAATTCCTTTGCTGAAAAAAAAAGTTTTGACCTGTGCTATGAGGCAATTTCCTAGGCTGAATGGTGTTTCCAGTGGCAGGAAAGTCATTCACCAGAAAACGTAGGTTTGAGGTAATTGGCAAAAGAATCAAAGGGAAAATGAGACATGTTTTCTTTTATATAACCAGTTGTAGTTATCAGAGCATATTGCTTGAAAAGATGGTAGAAGCAGATTCAACAATGATTTTTGAAGAGCAATTGAATAAATCAATGAAGGGGAAGACATAGTGAAATAGTGTATGGGAGGGACTAATTGGATGATTCTCTCAAAGCAATAGCAAAGGCATGATGGACTGAATGGCTTCCTTATGTGTTCTAAGATCTGGGATTTATCTGACATGACACTTGTTGTCCATTCCTGATTGCTCTTAAGAAAGTGGCATTAACTGGCTTCCTGATCACTGCAGTCCTTAGGGGGCAGTGACAGTGCTATTGGAAAGAGAGTTAAACCTTCAGTGTGACATTGAAGGAATGGTCACATAGTTCTATGTCAGAATGGTGTGTAATTGGAGGAGAATGTTCAGGGAGTGATATTGCTCTGCATCTGCTTCCTTGTTCTTCTGGGTGTTAGATGCTGCAGGTTTAAAAGAAGATTCTGAAATGCCTTGGTGTGTTGCTACCATGCAGAGTGTTTTGATATTCTACGTCGCTACTGTGCATCAATTGTTGACTATGTGAACGTAAATTGATGAGGTGCCCAACAAGTAGTGTTGAACTACTTGACTGTTTTTGGAGCTTCAATTTTCCAGATAATTGGAGAATATTCCAGCACAATGCTGACTTGTGCCTTGCAGCTGGCTTTGGTGAGTCAAGATGTGAGTTTTCTGTCACAGAATTCATCATTGCTGAGCTGCCTTTCTAGCCACAGTATCAATGTGATAGTTCAGTTTCTGCTCAATGGTAATCTCCAGGATATTGATAGTGGGAGATTCAGCAATGGTAATTGAATGTCAAGAGGAGATAGGTTATCTCTTGTTGGAAATGGTCATTGCATGAAACTTGTGTGGTGAGAATGTTGTTTGTCAATTATCAGCTCAAACCTGGATGTTATTCCAGGCTTTGCCACATATGGACACAGACTGAAGAATACCAAGATGTGCTGAACATTGAGCAATCATCAGCAGACATCTGCATCTCTGACTTTATGATAGAGTGAATGTCAGTGATGAAGAAGCTGAAGATGGCTGGGTCCTGAACATTACTCCGATGAATTCCTGCAGAGATATCCATGGACAGTATTAATTGACTCTCAACAAAAACAGCTATCTTCCTTAGGGCTACGTATGGCTGCATATGGCAGGACTCCAGTGCTTAGATCTAATCTATTGGACATGTCATTGTGAAGCTCTGTCTGTTGCAAAAAAAAACCAAGGGGGTTGGTGAATAAAAAGGTGGGGTGAGGGCCATATTCATCCCTCCTCAATTGGGAGCTTGACAATTTGGGTATCACAGAGTTCACATCAGGATCTGTAATAAATTGGGGAAGTTTAACTGGGGCCTGATAGCAACAATATTGACCTGGAACTATATCTCTGTTACTTCACTGTCAAAGGATTAGACCCTTGAATTTCCTTGCTAAGTACTGTAGTAGTTCAAAATGACTGCTCACCATTGTATTCTCCAGGGAACATAGAGATGTGCAATAAACTCTGACCTAGATCGAGATGCCCACATCCAAGAACAAATAAAGAAAGAAAAAACTAGAGTGAGTCATGAGATATGAAATGTAAGCATCAGGTGAGTTTTCATTCCCAAGGCTTCCATGAGGCAGCAACCTACCGCTGCTCATAGTATCTTTTCAAATCTGAAGGATGGTCATTTGAGCAAGATATAGGAAGGCTTTTGGCACCAAAGTTTTGTGAGAATGAGTGTCTTCCGGATGTGAAACAGAGGAAAGACAAAAATTAGTGATTAAAAATAGGGCATTACTTCATTTTTTCCTCGATCAGCAGCAAACTTTTGGGTGAGATCTTTGTGATCATCTTAGAAAACGCAGTCATACTTTTCTGTGGAGTAGGATTTTTTTAAAGTCAATTAATTGGAACTGAAATTATCTTGAAAAAAGAGTTGAAAGTAGTTAACAAAGCATGCTGTGTTGATATGTGACAAAACTTGGACAATATCCTTGTTCAGGCTGATATAAGACAAGCAACATTCACACGACACAACTGCCAGACAATGACCATCTCCTACAAGATAGAAAGAGAATGCAACCATCAATCCTTTGACATGCAGAGGCATTACTATTGCAGAATATCATGATCCTGGGGGTATAAAATTGGCCAGTAACTGAATGGGCGTAGTCCTCTAAATACTGAGGCTACAAGAGCAACTAAGAGGCTGGGAATTCTGCTGTTAGCTAAACTCTTCTGCAAACAGTGAAAGGGGCAGTTTTGTCACAGAAAAGTATATATTCTGTGTTAATTTGTAAAGCACCCGCTTATGCTTCGAGTGCAGTAGAATTGGCAAAATGCAAGTGACAGCAGACTAAAGTTACATAAGCCATCAAAGGTTAACAGAGTGTGATATTATGGTATCACAAGAATAAAGATACTTTCTAACCATATTGTTTCTGCCAATTCCGAGATAGTCCATAAAAAGAGAGCTATTTAGAACATGTGCTTATCTTCTGATGTGACAATAGATAATCAAGGTGCAGCAGACTGACTGCGCGACCGTTTGGTTCTGTGTAGGTTTACAGTCTTTCTGCAGGCATTTGCTTTGGTTTAGTCTGTCCTGTGGGTTCCTGCTCGTACTCAGTTGTGCTTGTCTGCCTGACTTCCATTCCATGTAGAGAGAATGGTTTTAATGCCCCCAGTTTGGTCGATTTTGTGGGTGCGGAGGTGAGCCCACCTGTTTTGGCACAGTCCAATGTACTGCTGTCTAACGGAAGTCTGGTCGACAATATCCCCTCGCTGCCCTAAATATGCTGTTTGCAAAAGGCATCATCCTGCAGCTTTCTTTACGTAAAGTGACAGCTTCAGGTTTGTTGTCCTAAATATCACAGTGTGCTTGCAGAAGATCACTTTGTAATCTTTATTTCCGGTACAAAGGATTTCTGATATCTTCATGCCTATCACGGGCTATGCAGGGGTGTTATTTCATCTGCAATTTTCTTCAAAAGGACCATAACTAGCTTTTTCAAGATAATTCTGCAGTAAAATGAACTTTCTTGTTCTTACAGCTGCAGCCAGATGGATTGAATTTGGCATCTTATTTTTCAATGTTACATTTTTTTGAGGGAAGAAAAGCATCTGTACTAGTCTGAGTTTTATTTTATCAGTTACTTAGCTAAGTATTTTCTTAAAAAGTGGTGATTTGTAGGTTTTCAAAGCTCCCGCTGAAAACCAGAGAGTGTACTAAGAGACTGCTGGATTTTCTATATTGATCCTCGCTGGGCCAAATGGTACTTTAAAATATTAAAATTGATTCATCTTCCATTTCAGATTAGCATGAGAGAGAAGCCATGATGACAAATCGAATATCTGTGTGAATAACAAGTTACTGGTCACACACCAGGAATCAAGGTTAAGCTGTTAGAATTTTCAGCTACAGAAGGTTTTGTAAACCTACTATCGTCTTTCATCCTTTGTAAACCATATATTTTACTAATGATTGTGTATTAGTTTGATTCACGCTCTTAATTAAATCTCACCTTAGTATAAACTGACTGAATGGTCTAATGATGAAAGTTACAAGAAAATTTAAACATATGTATTGCGTGCAGAGTGTTAAAAATATTGACAAATAAATATAATTTAAATATAAGATTTGAGCTTTATGTGATAACTGTGTACCTGTTATGTTCATCTTACAAAAAATGATGAAAATCTGGTCTCCCTGCCATAGGAAGGATGTTTTGAAACTTGAAAGGATACAGAAAAGATTTGCAAAGATCTTGCCAGCGTTGGAAGATTTGAGCTATAGGCAGAGAATAGGCTGGGGCTAATTTCCTCCGGAGTGTCAGAGGCTGAGGGATGACCTTATAGAGTTTTATAAAATCATGAGGGGCATGAATAGGGTAAAAAGCAAGGTCTTTTGCCCAGGGTGGCAGAGTCCAAAACTAAAGGGTATTGGTTTAAGGTGAGAGGGGAAAGATTTATAAGGGACCTAAGGGGCAACTCTTTCACATAGAGAGTGGTGCGTGTATGGAATGAGGTGCCAGACGAAGTGGTGGAGAATGGTAAAATTGCAACATTTAAAAAACATCTGGATAGATATATGAATAGGAAGGGTTTAGAGGGATATGCGCCAAATGCTGGCAAATGGGATTAGGTTTATCTAGGATATCTGGTTGGCATGGACGAGTTGGACCAAAGAATCTATTTTCATGCTGTGTATCTCTATGACTCACAACCATAAAAATTATTTCAAAAAGTTTTCATAAAAACTTTTCAATGAAACAATAGGAAACAATTTTTAAGTCAATTAACCTGAACTGAAATTATATTGGAAAAAACATTGAAAGTCGTTTCCAGGCCGTGTTCAAAACCTATGTTTGGCTGATAAGAGGCAAGTAATATTTACAGAACACAAGTGCCAGACAGTGACCATCATTGCACTCACCTACACTCATTCCTGGAACATCTGGACAACAAAGACACCTACGTCAGAGCCCTGCTCGTTGACTACAGCTCTACCGTCAGTACCATTATTCCCTCCAGACTGATCTCAAAACTGCGTGATCTTGGTCTCAGCTCCACCCTCTGCAACTGGATCCTCAGCTTTCTGGCCCATAGGTAACTGTACTTCCTCCACAATAGCACTCAACACTGGATTCCCCCAAGGATGTGTCTTCAGCCTCCTACTGTATGCCCTGTACACCCATGACTGTTGTCAAATTTCAAGTGAATGCCATCTACAAGTTCACTGCCAATACCACCATAGTGGGATGGATATCTAACAATGATGAGTCAAAATACAGAAAGGAGATAAAGGGTTTGGTGATGTGGTGCGATGGAAACAATCTGTCTTTCAACGTTGGCAAAGCTAAAGGACTGATCATTGACTTCAGAAAGAAAGGAAAAGAACACGGCCCCAACTACATCAATGGAACTGAGGTTGAGAGAGTGATGAGTATCAAGTTCCTCGGAATGACGATAACCGATGAACTGTCCTGGACTTCCAACATAGATGTGACACTTAAGAAGGCACAACAACACCTTTTCTTCTTCAGGTGGCTCAGGAAATTTGGCATGTCCATAAAATCCCTCACCAACTTCTACAGATGCACCACTGAAAGCATACTATCCAGGTGCATAACAGCCGGGTATGCCAACTGCTCTGCCCAGGACCGTAAGAAACTATAGAAGGTTATGTGCACAGCCCAGTCCATCTTGGAAGCCAACCTTCCATCCATGGGCTCTATTTACATGGCTCTCTGCAGTGGAAAGGCTGCCAACATCATCAAAGACTCATCGCACCCCGTAATGATCTCTTACAACCTCTTCCGTCATGCAGAAGATAGAGAAGACTGAACACACGCACAAACAGGTTCAGGACCACCTTCTTTCTAGCTGTTATCAGGCGGCTTTATGAACTCTAGCCTCAAATAATGTAACCTGTCTGCCTCTCAGCCTTTTTGATCTGTACTTCCCTTGCTTGCTGTGATCTGCCTGTATTACTCATAAACAAAGCTTTTCACTGTAATTCAATGCATGTGACAATAAATAAATTAATCAATCAATCTGCACAGGAAACCCAACCAATGCTTCCTTGACATTCCATCACAGTGGCATTACCATCACATAATCAGCATCCTGACATTTGTCATTGGCCAGAACCTGAATTGGACTAGTCATAGAACCTTAGAAGCATAAAATAATATAGTACATAGGAGGCTCTTCAGCCCATTGAGTGTGCACTGACAAAACCACTCTAAATCAATACTAGTCCACCTTTCCAGCACTTGGCCCCACAGCTTCAATTACCCTCCCAGGCAGTGCATTCCAAACTCCCACCACCCTATGGGTGACAAATGTCTTCCTCAAATCCCTTCTAAACCTTCATCTCTCACCTTAAAATTATGTCCCCTTGTTACCCAACTAAGGGGAACAGCTTCTCTGTCCATGCTGCTCACAATTTCACACATCTCAAATACATCAGGTCCTCTTTCAGCTTTCTTAGTTCTAAATTAAACAACTTGACCTCATATAGCCTCTCTTCATAACTAAGCTTCTCCATGCAAGGCAACATCCAGGTAAATCTCTTCTGCACCTCCCACAGTGCAATCAAGTCCTTCCTATAATGTGGTGACCAGAATTGCACACAGTACTCCCACTGTGGCTTAACTAAAGATCTGTACAGCTCCTAAATAACCTCCCTACTCTTATAATCTACATCATGACTGTTAAAGACAAGCTTTCCACATGCTTTCTTAACTATCCAAATAATTAGTCCTGCCTTGTTCAGGGATCTGTGGGCAAGCACCACAAGATCCCTCTGTTCCTCTTAGATTCCTAGTGTTCTGCCATGCATTGAGTACTCACTTGTCTTGATACTTCATTGAAAATGCATTGCTCATGTTTATCAGGATTAAATTCCATCTGCCACTGATCTGCCCATCTGATATCCTCCTGTAACCTAAGACCTGCCTCCTCACTGTCAACAACCTGGTCAATCATCTACAAACTTACTTACCATTCCTATAGTCACCATACCCCACTGCCCCCCAGTTTTCTTCCATATCATTTATATATAATATGAACAATAAGGGAACTAGCACTGATCCATGTGGTATGAGGTCATCAGCTTCCAAACATAAACGCTTCTACCACCACCCTCTGTCTCCTATTAATAAGTCAATTTTGGATTCAACTTGCAACGTAAACTTGGATCCCACATATTTTTGCCTTCTTTATCAGTCTCCTACGTGGGACCTTATCACAGACTTTGCTGAAACAACTACACCACCTGCAGAGATGAAAGGTACTGCAGATGCTGGAGAATCCGAGATAACAAGCATGGGGCTGGATGAACACAGCAGGTCAAGCAGCTTCATAGGAGCAGGAAAATTTGACGTTTCGGGCCTAAACCCTTCATCAGAAGTGTTCATCCAGCCCCATGCTTGTTACACCACCTGCATCCACACACCTGGTCACCTCTACAAAAAATTCAATCACGTTTGTAACGTATGATCTCCCCACAAAGCTATGATGATGGCTCCTGATCAAACTTCATCTCACCTCGTGAAAATAATTCTCCTCTTCAGAATTTTCCCCCAAGGGTTCCTTACGACTGATGTGAGACTGACTGATCTGTAATTCCCTGGTCGGTATCAACTACCTTCCTTCAAAAGTGGAACCACGTTAGTTGTCCTCCAGCCTTCAGGTACCTCCCCTGTGGCCAGAAAGAAATTAAAATTTGGGTGAGAGCCCATTGTCCCCCTTAGTAACTAATGGGTTCTATTCTTTCCTTGGTTATCATCTTCCTCTTGACGTAATTGCAGAATTTTTTGGGATTCTCCCTGACCTTATGCACAGGGTTTTGTCATGCCCCTCTTTGATCTCCTAACTGCTTACTTAAGATCACCCCTCACATCTGCACTTTCTATACTCCACTGAGGCCTCACTTTTTACCCTTTAAGAGCTTCTCCTTTTCCTTCTTATCCAGTTCTGAATATTCCTAGTCCTCTAAGGTTCTCTGTTGCTATTGTATCTCACCTTAAAGCGAGCATGATGGGCCTGCATTCTCCCCAGTTCCTTTTGAATGCCTCCTGGTATTCTGCTGTAGATTTGCCCTCAATTAGCTGTTTCCAGTCTACATTGGCAAGAGTCTGTCTTATTTTAATAAAATATGCCTTATCCCAATCCAAAATATCATTTTGGAGACTATCTTTTTCCCATTATTTAATAAAAAAAGTTATAAAATGTACAGTGCTGTGATTTCTATTACTAAAGTTCTTCCTCACTGCCACCTCAAACCAGCTTCTTTCTCCAGAATTGGGTCCAGCACTGCACTGCTCTTTGTTAGATCTCTTGCATGTTGATATAAAAAGGTCTGCTTAATACATTTCAAGAAATCTGCCCATCCTAAATTCTTTACACCTTTAATATTCCAATTAGTGTTGGGGAAGTTGAAATCCCTAATAAACTCACCTTATTACTACTTTTACATACCTCTGTAAATTGTCTCCATATAGGCTTCTCAGTTGCCCACTGACTGTTTGAGGGCCTATAGTACACTCTGTCAGTGTGGCTGCCCCATTTTATTCCTAAGGTCTACTCACAATACCTCATTTGAGGACCCTTCCAAAATATCATTCCACCAACTCCCTAATTAATAGGCAACACCACCTCCTCTTTTACACCCTCCCCTCTCCTGTCTGAATATCGTGTCCCATGGAACATTTAGTGGCCAGTCCCGCTGCTCCCTTAACCACCTACCTGTGATGTCAACAACATCGCAACTCCATGTGCCAATTCATACTCTTAACTCATACTCTTCGCATTATGTAGAGGCCATTCAGTCACGCCTTACTGCCTTGAAACTCAACATAACTGAACTCCTTCCTCCTTGGTTCCTTTACAAAAGTATGCTATTTCCCTATTGAACAAATGACCTGTGACCTGTTTCCCCTACTCGGGGAAACTTGGTTAAAGTTGATCTAACAGTTCTAGCATACCCATCTGTAAGGATATTACTCTCTGCCTGCTTCAGGTGTGGACCTCTTACACAGGTTCCATCTTTCTCAGATTGGTCCCAGCAATCCAGGAATCTAAAATCATCCCTCCTGCACTAATTCTCGAGCCAGGCATTTATCTGCCATATTCTCTTATTTCTGTACTTGCTGGTAGTACTCCAGTGATTGCCAACCTTGGAGGTCCTGCTCTTTAGTCGAATGACTAGATCTATGAATTCCTGATGCAAGGTCTCATTCATCACTTTTCCTATGATGTTGGTACTAATGTATGCCATGACATTTGACTTATCACCATCCCTCTCCTGGATGCCCTGTAGCTGCTCAGTGACATCCCTGACCCTGGTACCAAGGTCACCAGGGTTATGTTGAAGTCGCACCTGTGGTTGCATAAATGCCTGTCTCTTCCCTTAACCAATGAATCTCTATCACTACTGCTCCTCCTTCCTTCTTCATCCCCCTTCTGTACAGTTGGGCTGCTTGTGGTACCAGAAGCTTGATTCTGTCTGCACTCCCTTGAAGAATCAATGCTCTCATCAGCTTGCAACATGGAAAACCCATTTGTGAGTGTGACCACAGCGGAGTCCTGCATTAACTGCCTGTTTCTCTTCCACTGCCTGGTGGTCACCCATTCCTTTCTTTCCTCCAGCTCATATGGCTATGGTGTGACCACCTCTCTAAACATGCTATCCAAATAACCTTCGGCGTCATATTTCTGCAGTTGGGAGCACTTCCTGAACATGTGGTCATCTAGGATGCCAATAGAGTCCCAGACTTCCCATATATGATAGGTCACATATTCCATCTCCCTGACCTCACCATTTTTTCCTCTCTATTTATTGACAGGATGAGGGCAACGCTGGCTAGCCCAGCATTTATTGCCCAGATGGCAGTTAAGAGTCAATCACATTGCTGTGGATCTGGGCTGACAGGAAAGCCAGGCAAGGAAGGATGCAGTTTCTTTTCCTAAGGACATTAGTGAACCACATGATGTTTTCTAACAATCAGCAATGAACATGGTCATCGTTAGACACATAACTCCAGATTTTTATTGAATTCAAATTCCGCCATCTATTGTGGCAGGATTCAAATCCAGATCTCCAGGACATGACCCGGATCTCTGGATTAACAGTGCAGCGATAATACCCTTAGGTCACCACTTCCACCTGCCATGATTTACTCACTAACTTTTCTAATTACTTCATCCTAAAGATATTGTCTTTACCTTAACTTTAGTCTGCGCCTATTATTCTCTGAATTTTACTTATCGCTGGTGTTTCTCAGTTAATCTCTTAATAATAATACACTTTTCTAAATTATTGCTTTTTGAGGTTAGACCCTAAAAGTTGTTTCTTACCAGCCAATGAACTCACCACTTTCCTGTGTTATCAATCAATTCTTTTTCCCAGTTCAGAAATGAGCAGCTGAATGAGTGAAATGGGCCTGCTGCAGATAATTGACTCCACTCCCCTGTAAGTAGGTCTCCAAATAGTCAGCTGTAAATTTATATACTCATTCCTCTCTGTTCCTCTCTCACAAGGTCAAGCACAACTGGTAGTCAACTAACATGAGTACTTGCCATAAATACTGTTAGCTACAAGAGCAATTGAGAAACTGGGAATTCTGCAGCGAGTAACTCACCTCCTCTGCCATCACAAATACTGTACACCAGCTGCAAGGCACAAATCAAAGGTATGACAGAAAGCTGAGATAACAAGGTGTAGAGCTGGATGAACACAGCGGGCCAAGCAGCATCAGAGGAGTAGGAAAGCTGACGTTTCGGGTCTGGACCCTTCTTCAGAAAATGATGGAAAGCAGTCCACTTGGTTGGATGGGTGTAGTTCCAACAACACTCTAAAAGCTTGGACCAGCTCAGACAAACCTGGCTACTAGTTAGCACCACAACCAACATGTTCAACATATGCTTCCTTCACCACTGCTGCACAACGTTAGCAGTGTGTGCCAACAAGAAGATGCATTGCAGTAACTTACCAAGGCTCAACCAACAGCACCTTCCAAACCCACAGTCTCTATAACCTAAAAGGACAGAGGCAGCAGAAGCGTAGGAACCATTCAACCTGCAAGTTCCCTTCCAAACCGCATGCTATCCTGACTTGGAACTGTATCATCATTCCTTCAATTTCACTGGCTCAAAATCCTGACACTGCCTCCCTACTTGTGGATATACCTACGTCCAAAAGATCACAACAGTTCAAAAAGCAGCTTACCATCACCTTCTTAAAGGCAATTAGAAATGGGTAATAAATATTGGCCAAACCGATAATGCCTTCCCCCCATGAAGTGCATAAGAACCAATGAATAAAAGAACAATATTATTCAATATGAAATGAACAATGGATTTCTTGTTTACAACTACAAAATAATTTTACAGTTTACAAATATGAACTTTAAAATATGTATCTGTATCTGTTTTCATGTTGAAAAAAACAAAGAGAGTTAATTTTACAGCCTCTCAGATGCTGCTTTGTATACTAATAAAAACTCTCTCTAAAATGTAATTGTTGCATATGATTTCCATCCACAGAGTAGCTCACAGCTGGCAAATATTATTAATTGCACTGAAATGGTCAAACCAATAGCCCTAAGGAACTAAGGCCTTAAATGTTCTAAGGAACACTACCTCTATACCAGGATTTGAAATCCTCCCTGTTCTCGAGGTGTGTAGGAACATCTCTGAACAGGCTGATTAGCAAATATGAGAAAGAAATAGGTCAAACCAAAATTTGGTCATCTTACTGAATCTTATTAGTGTACATAGGTTTAAGATGGACTTTCACTTTATTAGCAACAAAGATTTAGAATTTAGAATAAGATTTTTTTGAAATCTTGCTGTTCATATCTTTTAAACTTTTCACTGTTTTGTTTTGAAGTAGTGTGACATGACATTCATAACATGAAGCATTACTGCAGAATTGCCAAGCTGGCTGTCAATGAATATCTCTCTTTGAACATGGCATAATATTGCAGGTACGAGGTACATCTAAGCAATATTCCAGGGTTTGAGCTCCATGTTTGCTTATCTGCATTCAAATCTGAAAAAGAAGTAGAAACTTAGCTGCATTTCCCCGGGGAGTTAATGGTTAAATTTCATTATACTAATGAATTGGATACGACTGCTGATATCCACTTGGAACAAGAGCTGAGCCAGCAAGGTTCTAAGAATTCTCTTTCGAACCTCACTCTTTATACAGCACTTATGGTAAATAGAACATTCCTATTCACCACTAGGAAGGCAGAGTTGACGTTAAGTACAACCTTACAACATGCCCCTGCTTTTTCTTTAACTTTGTTCTTTTCACCAGTTCAGTCATTTCAATTTTAAAAGTCACTGGACCTATGGAATATAGCTCTTGAATCTGCGGGAGACAGTTACAGGCTCAAGTTCCAATTAATGGACACCAAATCTAAGCTGACACTCAGGGCACAGTACTGAAGAAACCGCTGTGCTGTGGGAGGTGCCATCTTTTGGAGGAGATGTTCAGCTACAGCCATGGGCTAATGCTGGGTGGCTCAGTGGTTAGCACTGCTGCCTCACAGTGCCAGGGACCTGGGTTTGATTCCAAACTCAGGCAACTGTCTGTGTGGAGTTTGCACATTCTCCCCGTGTCTGCATGGGTTTCCTCTGGGTGCTCCAGTTTCCTCCCACAGTCCAAATATGTGCAGATTAGGTGGATTGACCATGCTAAATTGGCTACAGGGATTTGCAGGCTAGATGGATTAGCTATGAGCAAAGATATTGGGTTGGGTTTGGATCTGGGTGGGATGCTCTTCGGAGGGTCAGATGGGCCAAATGGTTTTGATGGGCCAAATGGCTTGCTTCCGCACTGTAGGGATTCCATGATTCTAAGGTCTATATAAAAGATCCCATGGAATTGTTTTAAAGTGGCTGGAACAGAAACTACACAAAAGTTCTTTGTTGGCTAGAAAGTGCTTTGGAATATTCTATGGTTATGACCTGTTCTACTTAAATGCAAGTTATCTCTCACTCTGAATTCTGCTTCCACCTTTGTTCCTCAAGTGGTATTCCAAATCTGTACAATTTGCATAAATGAAATTCCCCTAAACTCTCTCGTCATTCTTCTGGTGATGGTATTAAATTGATACTGTACAGTCACGGGCTGAATAATCACTGGGAATACTTCTTCCCTGTTTATTTTATCCTTGACAAATTGGAACATTCCTATCAGATTACTTCACATTGTCTGCCTCACCTTTGTAAATAACTGTTGTCTTGAGTTAACTTTAAAACAGCATTATGGGGTATCATGGAGATGTCCAAAGACAAAAGTGTCCTATCTTTGCAGATGAAGGATAAAATTTGATGGGAAAAATCAAGATGCAGAAAGACTGAAAAAGAAATGTAGAGCACCCACAATCAAATTCCATGAGATAGATTGCCAAGCTAGCACCAAATTCCATTTTGCAACATTTCAAAGATTCCCTCTGTGAATTTATAATTATTGTCAAACCTAAGGTCAACAAGACTGTAGCAATGTCATGAATGAATAAAATATTAGTAGAAAGTAATTCTATTAGACTCAGAGACTGTTTTGATTACTTCCCCCCCTCCCTCCACCCACAAGAGGATGCTTGTGAAATTTATTTATTATATTTAGTGTATGGTCTAGCTGTAACATCTGCTAACAAAGAAATTAATTGATTTCTGATGAAGGGTCTAGGCCCGAAACGTCAAGTTTTCCTGCTCCTATGATGCTGCTTGACCCGCTGTGTTCATCCAGCCCCATGCTTATTATCTAAGTTAATTTTTCATCTCTCCACACACAGAGACATATTGTTCTTATATATGTGACAATCCTGTCTGGCCTCACTAAGTTTAAGTTGAATTGTCAAAACTACCAACTTTGGAGAACATTCCTGTGTGTAGCAGCTATTATGATAATGATAAAACTACGGTTATCGCTTTCTAACTACTGTCATATGATTTTAATATCTAAGACTTCAATCAACGAAAGAACTTTAAAGAAAGAGAAATCACCAACTTAAGTTAGGTGCAGTAGATGCACTAGAATGGGTAGATCTGGTAAAATCAATTACAGGAAAGAAAGACAGTCTAAGCTGAAGTTCACATTTTATCAAAAAGGCATTGAAACTCAGTCGAGCATGAAGAAATCATTATCTCCTACTTTTGACATTTTCTTGCAAGTTAAACATTTCTGGCAGAAAGAAATCTGCAGCTTGAAAAGAAATCATAATGCCAGCCATGGGAATATAGAAGTGAACTATATTTCAGGAAAATAGCTTTTCGACAGAGCAGAGAAATGGATTTGCAAGATGGAACTCAAAGACTGTCCATCTTCCTCCTTCCTTTCCTTTCTCAACATTTCGAATGCCAGCACGAACAAATCAAAGAAACATCCGTTCATTAAGATTGAAAGCATTTTGTCAATTTCAATACTACTGAGGAGATAACGTATTGATAAAACAGTCGTGGTCTCAGGTTTAAATATAACAATTCACGGACTCTTTAAGAACTTTTATAACAACATTTTTTTAATGTTCCTACTGTGTTAGGCACTGTCCCATTGCATAAGTTTTAACTTGTGTTTTTGTGTGTTTGATGTCGCATTTTAATACCTTTCTTCAGGTTAATTAGGTTATTACATTGTTTTTTACTCTCAAGAAAACTTGGTGATTGATTCTTTAATTTTGACTAGTACTACATTTTAACTGAAGTGTGATATAACTGCACACTAAAAAGAAATAAAAATCTTTGTTGGATCCAAGCAAGGGGCTTCAAAAGAGAGGAGCAGCTTCACCCCTCCTCACCTGATTGTAACAATTAGCATTTTTACCATTTCAGATTCTTTAAATCTAGAAATAAATGGTGAGTTATCATTGATCGCTAGCCTAATGCTCAAAGGACATGTTTATGTCATTCCATCAATGATTTTTTAAAGAGAATTATTTACAACGGATTTGTTTGGATGTCATGCAGACCCTGTCATCGTTTCTAAAGATGAGCATATGGTGCATATTTTACTTGTTCCTTTTAAGGGGCAAGACTTTGAGATTGTGTTGCTATTTGAGTTATCATCTAACCTTGAAGATGCAAACTTCTCATTGAATTGATGATCAGACGTTCATTCAAACTTAACCCAAAAGCAGAATGAATTTGCTGAGGGACAAAGGGCACGCAGAATATTTGAGAAGAAAACAGAAATACTCCCTTCCATGAGAAATAACTCACATTCCATTCATTGAGACATTTACTAATTTACCTTTAGTCGACCTTTACCTCAGAAAATTGAATTTCTCTTTTCCAAATTGGTTACATGTTTGAATTCCTGTGCTGTTACTTCAATCTACCTGTAACCAATGCAACTACATTTCAGACAAGCTGCAGACACTCTTGGCAAAGCCCATTCCATTTTGATTCAGGAAGTGGACAAATGGCATTGGCGAATTGTCCTCAGTCCTGGCAGTATTTCTCTTTCAATCAGTACCACTAAACAGATTTCCTAATCATTATCATGGGTTGTTTATTGGATGACAAAACTCTCAGTCATGCCTGACTCATTTTCCCCACTATTGCTCTCACTCCTTCCTCTCTCTCCCAGAACAATGATAGGGTTTACCTTGAAGTCAGTTTCCATGTCATCATTTCCACATTCAAAGGATCATTCCCTGCCTTTTCTCCCATCACCATCAGGATACCACCACCAAACATACCTTCTCCTCCCCTCCACTGTCGGCATTCCGCTGGAACTGTTCTATCCTGGTTCACTCCTCCTTTACTCATAACAGATCCTCACCTCCTCTCCTTCTTCATAGTCCAAGGCTCCAGGTGCTCACAATGCTCCTTTACATTAGAGAAACCGAATGCAGATTGGGTAACCACTTTGCAGAACACATTTGCCGTGTCCAGAAGAATGACCTAACTTTTCAGGTGCTTTCCATTTCAATAAACCATCTTGGTCCCATGCTAACGTTTCCACTCTGGGCATGCTGCAGTGTTCCAATGAAGCCAAATGAGTACCTGAGGAACAACTGCTAATTTTCCGTTTTAGCATATTTTGGCTTTACAGCCTCTAGCATTCAGCATTGAGTCCAACGACTTCAATTACCGCCCTCATCCCCTGCCCATGTCTTGTTGGCTTAACTCTCAACATAGCATATCCATTTCTCCTTTGCAAACCTACCATTTACAAATACTTAATCTCCCCACACCTCCTTTATCGATATTATCAATTCTTTTGTCTTTTCCTCTGGGCGCCATCACCATCTGTTCTACACACTCTTCCTTCCCCTCAGTCAACACTTTAAACAGCCATTTTCCAGCTCCTATCAGTTCAGAAGAATTATCAGACACAAAAAAAATTAACTGTTTCTCTCTTCACCGAAGCTGTCATGCCTGCTGAGTTTCTGTAGCACTTTCTGTCTTGGTTTTATTTCAGATTTTCAGTATCGCGGTGTTTAAGTGTTATCATTGTCTTGTTGATTGCTGGGTCTAACAAGTCAATATAAATTGTAGCTATTTCTATCATGTAATAAATGATATTTTGTTCAAATAAGTGCCTCTTCTCATTAAAAGTACTCGTGGTTCCTCATCTACCACTCCTAACCAAATAGGTCTTTAGACTAAATGTGAAAAGGAGGATTGGAGATTCGCTGAGTACTAGGCCACATGCAATTTTTGTGGCCTGGAGGAAACTGCTTCACAATTATGTTGAATGTTTTCATTTGCATTCTTTGTTTGGTCTTTTTAAAGGGGCTGCAATCAACTTTTTGGTTTTATTTCATCTCCACGCTTGTAATCTGTGGAGATTTTTTGTGGAAAGGGGAAGCAGGCAGTAAGGAGGACCTCCTAGTAGGTATGTTTCTGGGCCTGGCCGAAGTGGCCATCAAAAGGTTCATACTGTGGAGGAGGTGGTCTTAGTACCCAACTATCTGCCCCTCCTCCGTGGTTATGCCCACACTTGGATGGGCATTAAGAGGGAGTATGTGGTGCCCATTGATCCAACAGAGGCCTCAGGGACCAGTGGGCACCTGAGGGGCTGGGATGCATCATCTCAACTGATAACAACAAATTGATGTAATTTGATAATTTTCTGCTGTGGTTCTGTAAGTTTCCTTTGAAAGTTTGATTTTGTTTTATTACAGTGCTACACTAGAGTCTATAGAACTTGTTTGTTTTATTTTTTAAAGTGTGGAAAGGAGGATTGGTGCCAACAGTTTACTCCAACTAGCTGGTGGTGGATGCTAAGGTAGCACTTACTACGTAGTCAGCATGATGTGGAGGTGCTGGTTCTGGACTGGAGTGGGCAAGGTCAGAAGTCACACGACACCGGATAATAGTCTGACAGGTTTATTTGAAAACGTAAGCCTTCAGGGTGCAGCCCATTCGTCAGGTGAAGTCACCTGACTATAGAACTATAACCTGGTGTCGTGTGACTTCTAACATGATAAGCAAAAGTGAGCATCATTACTTGAATAGCATAGGGCAAAAAAAGTGGAAAAAGAGAAAATTATTTTCTCCTTTAAGAATACTTGGACAGCCAGTTATCAATTGCAAGCAGCAAACAGAATCTAAGGAAGGAACAAAAAGACACAAATGGCACTCTGAGCTAAAACTTTCACTTCAGACGTCATACAGAGCACAGGAAAAGGAGTGTGAACTACCTCCTCAAAACACTAGCCCCACTTGACAATTGTGTATTGTTCAGGAAGAAGGATCTAAAGGGATAGAGGTAAGCCAATGTTCAGCTGGGAAATGACCATCTCAGAACTCTGCGTTTAAAGTTAAAAGTCACTGTTAGGCAAGAGGAAACCTTTAAATTAACAGTGCAATGAACCAGGCCAAGGAAGATAGATATTAAGAAAGGAATATTTAACATCATTGCCATAGCAAGGGTCCAGCAGTGAAGTCAAGGGTCATAGATTTAATTTACACCAAGACTGCAGTACCTGGAATATCATAGAGCAGGCTTAGAGTCAGAAAAGGACAATTCAAAAGATTACAGAATCTGATAGAAGGTAGTTAGAAGACATTTAAGACCATGAAAATAATGGAAGTTTAATCATTTAAACTACAACATTTTGTAGGAATATTTATTAAGGGCGTAGCCATAAAGTTTGATTGGAAAATCCTGGAAGAAGACAAGTATTGTCATTTAGGACATGAAAGGTGGCAAAGTCTCTATTTCGCCCATGAAAAAAGGTGGGAAACTTTCACCTTTGCTGCAAGAAGTGGAAAGACCTCCCTTTTATCCATGTAAGGAGGGAAATCCTCATTTTGCCCATAAAAAGGAGGGAAAAAATTCAGTAAGCAGAGATACAACATTATTATGTTGCAAAATTTAAACCTTTCTTAGATTAAAATAATACAGCATTGCTATAATACAGAATTATAAGTTCTATTAGAAGAAAATAATACTGCATTGTTGTCCTGAACACTTTGAAAGCTTGTGAAATAAATAAGATAAAGCTTTAGTGCAGAATTCATGATCTACTTGACAGAGAGAAGAAAAGACCAGCATTTAAATACTGAAGAATTTAAAAGAGCTTTAAAGGAAGCAGATGTAATCACATTAGAAAGACATGGCAGAAGAAACAATGCTGCCACATAGATTTAATATCAGAGATTAGCCAAATAGAGCGCAGGATTTGACAGCTAAACAGTTCTTAAACTATAAAGTTGTTTCAGAATTAAAATCTAAACCTCAAGCTGAACAAATAAATATGATAACACCTACAACCGAGGGTGTTACATGTTAGCAAAACATAAAACTTTTAACTATTAATCTGAGAACAAATAAAATTACTGAAAGAACAAGAGTTAATAGAATTTCAACATCTAAGAGAATCCATATATTTCTGTTAGTAGTCTGTATACACAATGGACAACTGTGATTGTCAAGCTGCGAAACTAGACTTTATAAGGAAGACAACTACTTACAAGTCTTTCTCAGATTTATTGCAGTCTGAAAAGAAAATTTCACTTTGGAGGAACTTATTCAAATTGCCCTGGAAGGAGAAAGCAGGAAGAATCACAGAAAAGTCCTGAGAGGAGAAGGACAACTTTATCACAGGATAGCAAAATAATCCAACCATTTTATAAGATATTGGATATTGGTTAGAACATCAACAGACAGGAATGACATGCTGCACCATAAATGATATTTTGATTTTGCACTGGTTTATCACATTATGGTGCAGGTAAAATGCCTCATTGGTAGTTTGAGATATGCTATGCCCCTGGAGCTGAAAATCCAATTATGATGAGAAATAACTACGGAGCCCAGATGAAAGACATGCTTTCTTTGAAAACGGCCTTGTGGAATGTTTATTTGTTATTTAAAAGTTCCTTATGTGCACCTCTTGGTACTTGGTTCCTAAAATTATACCACACAGAAGGAGGCTGCTTGGAATGCCTGTGCCAAATGTTTCAAAGAGCTATCCAATTAGTCTCACGTCCCTGCTCTTTTCTCCATATTCCTGCATTTCTTTCTTTGATTGAATAGGCATTAGAAATATTATTGTGAAAGCCCATAGTCCAAAATGTTCTGGCACCTAAACTAATGAAGCTATTAGCTCAAGGGATGGATGGAATCATTGGAATGGGAGAAAGAAAATTATCATTATAAATTGTGAACTAAACTGTCAACGATCACGATTGCTATAGAAGGCTAAATCTATCTAACTCTACGCGAATAGCACACATTATATCTGTTATTTGAGTCTTCCTGTGTCATGCTTAGGTTTCACACTTCCATGTCACAGTTATATATATGGTAATTTACTGCAGTTGATTTGTTCAAATTTAGTATTCATAAAACACCAACAAATCACAGTTGAGCAGATGGAGAACACACTGATCATCCACACAAGAAAATCGGGCAGATAAACTTCCAATAAGAAATGATATGAAAAGGGAATCAGGAATAAAAAGAAACAATTAAAGAAAAACTATTGGAAATTAATCTATTAATTTTGACTATATTTGCATCTCTGTGCAGGCGTCATCTTGTTTCTCTACTTAGCCAAACACTTAATACTGGATATAAAATATAATTATGAGCAAGATAAAGACAGTTTTTAAATTGCAAAATTTCCTGAGAAGTTAACTACATGATTAACTTTCTAGTGTTGAACATACTGGTAGCAGTTTTCTCTGTCCCAGACCTGCGCCTATATGAGAAGACAGTCGTCGGTTCACAAGGTTTTCAAATCCTATCACTATTAACTAAGCACACTCTCCTTCATAAGTTGTAGCTCTTCCCATGTTCTGTGCTATAATTCTTCAATGATTGACAATTAGATTTGCAGATTTGCCAAACTTGCTACTTGGCAATCCCCACCTGCTTTGCTGCTGTTGTGCATCAGTAAAAGTGAATTAGAATGAAAATCCATAGCAAAAAGCATCCTCCTGACAGTAAAGGTAAACATTTTTATTTCACGTTGAAAAATGAAAGCTGCAACTTCTTCTGAAGTAATTTTCTTCAATAGAATAATGTAAGATATTAGTTTAGCCTTTGGGAAGTTGTGAAGTTTGTGGAGACCATTAGAACTAGTGAGCAGGATACAGATCTAGAATTCTCAAGCCCATTTTCAACAGGTCCAGATTTCACCTCGGGGTGTGTGGGGGAGTCAGGAACAAGGGGATAGGAAGTGACTCAGTAACAATGGAAAGCCAAATCAGCATGGTCATTTGTACTCAGTGTTAAATTCTAAACAGACCACAGTTTCACTGCAGTGAGGGACATACCTAACAGCAAAAGTTTTATAAAATTTTAGACCAGAAGTAAATGTTCATGAAGAATGAATAAAGTCTATAGAACTGTCAAGCTCTCAAGTTATTTAAATAGCCCTCTCTTTAAAAATGAGAAAAAAATGCCTGCCTATACATGTGAGAGTTGAAACGAATCTGATCTTTCAATTTCAGTATCTATTTGGTGACATAATTCTAATTGGAGTTATAATGCTTGTCAAAACCTATTACTGTCAACTTCGAACATAGAATGTCGGACTGCACAGCACAGGAACGGGCCCTTCAGCCCACGATGTTGTGCCAAAAATGATGCCAAATTAAGTTAATCCCTTCTGCCTTCCTTTGGTCTGTATCCCTCCATTCCTTGCAATTTCATGTGCTGATCTAAAAGCCTCTTAAAATGCCCCTATCGTATCTGCCTCCACTACCACCCCAGCAACACCTTCCAGCCCTTACCATTCTCTGTGTAAAACCTTGCCCCTCACATCTCCTTTGAACCTTCCCCCTCTCATCTTAAATGGCCCACTGTATTAGACATTTCAACTCTGGAAAAAGCAATGGTGATGGGTGTGGGACTGTACATTTACTTGATGGCTCAAAGAAGTCAGTAAAGGGTTAATTGTGTTTTTTGTGGCATTATGAATACAACTGTTTGTCTTGATGAGGGATTTCTACTTGAAGATATTTGTTATGTGTGGAATAGGTTTTCATTAATGCAAGTTCATTTTTATACAGTTATTATATTACAATATATACGTACAAGAATACTACTAATAATAAATATTTATTCTTTAGAACTTTAGTTTATTTCATCTTAGTAAAGCTCTTGAGATATGTCCAGTGTGGCTATTGGATGAATTGAAAGACAGAGTGTGAGGGCAATGGTGGTTGATAGGGAACGTGAATTGGCCTAATTTGACATAGCGGCTATATGATACTACGGGAGTGGGTGAAGACATTTGTTGGTACTAAGTTGCCATACAGCCTTAAAATGACCATGGAGGCATAAATGCTCAATAATTTGACATGTGGCTGTAGGGGACCATAAGGAGTAGTTGGGGTGTCTGCATTGTCATGATTTGGCACGTATGGGCTTGAGAACAGGGCAGAAGATGAGAGTATATGAAAAGTAAGGGCCTAATATTTATAAAGAATAACTGTGGCAAAGTCCCAGAGAATGGAGACAGGCCATTTGGAGACCTGCGTCTGAGAATAACACTTATCAGGATAAATGCAAGAATGCCAAATCTCAACAAGAACAACAATGCATACTGTAGGAACAAATAGTACTGATTGATTGACAAGTCAACTCTGCTGGGTTAAAGCATTGCTGTGGAGAATTTACAAGGAATCTGTTACTCCCCATGCTTTTGTTTAAAAGCATACAGCAATTTCTACAAGGATGGTGACAGCAGTTGCCTTTAAAAGGAGTTTTGAAATAAAATTAAATTCAACAAATAATTTTACTTCGGCAAACTGTCAAAAAAATCATTCTTTAGCGGTACCAATTAAAAGCTAAAAGCGAATCAGCTGCCCATTCGATACCACACCCAAATTTCATTTCTGATGATTTTAAGATAAAAAATTTATCCCACTAATTCATAGCCAAAAAAATCGAAAATATGAAAATAAATAGTTTTTTTTATTTCTTGAACTTAATCATGAAAAACAATAACTAATGGGTGGCAACAAATGCAATTTACTGCTACTCTTAACTATATGTAGTTTGTGAAAGGAGCAACATTAATTTTTTATCCCTTTCAGTTGTCATAACCATCTACATCATGGTTTATATTAATATTTTAGAGGTAATTATTTAGATTTGAGAAGATTAAATTGATGACTGTAAGGTAATTAAAATGTTGGACTTTAGAAATTGTCAGAACACCTAAAGAAACATTAGTTCAGAGGGCTCCATGTGAACTTGTGAGATCAGGGTTAAGAGGGCGAAAGCTGTAAAACAGGTTGGCTGCCTTCATTTAGCTGGGAAACTGCAGGCTATAAGTCTAAGGAGAATTGCCCTGAGCTAATTTAGAAATGTAAATTATTCATGCACACCTCAAGGTCAAAAGGTTTGATTTTGAAGCCAGAAGTTCATTAATATGAAAATCTATTGGACATCTCAACTAACCACTGTTGCCATAGAGATGAGCAAGTCAGGGTGGAACCTTGCTTGGATATCTGAATTGCTTTTTCCAGCTGGTCTTTGGGTGTTTTTTCATCATGCATGGGATGCGGTTGTCACTGACTAAGCCAGCATTTATTTCCCATCCATAATTGTCCTATAGGCAGTTAAGATGCTATGTGTCTAGAGTTGCGGATAGACCAGACCAGGTGAAGATACCAGTTACCTTCCCGAAAGGATATTAGTAAACTAGATATGTTTTTACGATTAATTTTACAATGGTTACATGGTCGCTATTGAGCCAGCTCATTATTCCAGACTTTTTGTTGAACACAGATTTCACCATTTGCCATGATAGGATTCAAACTCATGCCCCCAGGACATTAACTTGGAGTTTTGGATTACTAGGACAGTGGCTCTACTGCTATGTTATTGCCTTTCCTTTTGGAATTGATTCGGATGTGAAAGCACCCAAGTTGGTCGGTGAAAGGCAAAGAATGGAAGAAACTGCTAAGATTTGAAAAGTAGCAGTAGGTCCTCAAGTAAAAGGGCCTTCAGAAGCCAGGGGTGTTTTGGAGATGGAGGCTCTAGCCACAAGAGCAGTGAAGCCCACAGTTGAGTTGAGTCCACAGTTGTGAGTTTTTGAAGAAACATGAGACGATCTCTTAGTCAAAAATTAATGGAAGATACCAATGAAATTTCATTCCTCAGAGAACTGTGGTATCACTGAAGAGAAATAGAATTTCTGAGAGTTGTGGTACTTCATTTTCATCCCAGGAAATGAAAGAACTTTCGATAGCTTGATAACTAACCAAAGACCATCTTGGATGAAGCCATACGGAAAAGGGTGAGTACTGAAAACAAAAAATGCCAGAAGTCACAATGGGTCAGGCAGAATCCATGGAGAGGGATCAAGCTAACATTTTGATTCGAGATGTCTGTTCATCAGAGCTAGTGGTAGCATTTGATCCTACCAAGAAAAATGACGAGGTTCCGTTTAACATTTTAATTAAAAGTACATATGACAGTGATAACAAGGGGTGGGGCTGGATGAACACAGCAGGCCAAGCAGCATCATAGGAACAGGAAAGCTTGACGTTTCGGGCCT